>JBCEZX010000005.1:4414373-4437233 GCA_039654345.1 Cataglyphis cursor | reverse complement strand
ATACATACATACATACATACATACATACATACATACATACATATATATATATATATATATATATATATATATATATAAATTAAAAATTAAAAATCATAATTTGATGTCTCAATATTTATATCGAGAAAGAATTTCCTCCAAATTAAAGTGATTATTAGACACGAAGAGATGTGAAACACCCAGTACATTTCTTATAAGCTATGACGATTGTACCTAGAATCTAACGATGTAACTTAAAATAACCCGTGCATTTTCTCGCGTCGCAAATCGCCGACGTCAGAACGGGTTCTGGACAAGGGCTATTTTTATGGGGTTTCGCCTATGATACGGGGGACAATCGTTGAGTCACGTTTTAAAAACTGGTTTCTTTGCCCGCAGTTCAGAATGTTCGATTGCAGGATGAGTTGCAAACTTTTTACCGCGAATAATTTTTAAAGAATCTTTATATATTCGTTTATGCTGGAATTTTTCGCGATTCAACATTATTTGAAAATATTGATTATATAATTATAGTATAAATTTTTCACAATAATAATTATAGTTCTACAAAAATAACCGTGTTTATATGTACACAGTAATATTATTAATATTATTAATATTGTTTATTAGTTAAATGTATAATAAATACTTGATAAAAATACGACAGAAATATAATTCACGATAAAGTTCTTCTCGTGATGAATATATAAATGCTTTCTGCTCGTACGGCGAATGTTTTCTGCTTGTTGAAAGCGACGTCTGGAAGTTAGACGTCTTGTTTGGGTTCTCAATCGAGTCGTTGATATGTCTCGTCTTCTGCGTGTTAACACTGTCTCCCTGATCATCATAATGTATGCACGCTCGCTCATATTTGGCATTGGCAAAAGCAAATGGCGTAAGATGACGCATTCGGCGAGCGACTGATATATTTCGTTCTATCTTTATACTCTCCTTTTTATTTTTGTCCTCACTCCTCCTTTCCCTCTGTCAAAAGGGCGCTAGATGTCGATTTGCGATGTCTTATTAATAGAATTAGAATATATAATAGCTAACGATTTTATCACAGTTAAAAAATGATAAAAAAAGAATTAAAGATTGATTGCAAGTTTATTATTTTCATGTTGTTTTACACATTTGCTCCGAAATTTTCAAACATCGCGGAGATTGCGCGAATATCTTTTAATTATCTTTTATTATGGATTTTATTTTCAAGATTTTTACGGAAAAACGCCAATCTTCCTGAAAATTCTTTCGAGTTTTTGCACTTCCGTAGATTCAAGACTCTAAATTATTCGACTATCCGTCGCAATATGTGCCTACTCTCCGGCGTGTGTTTTCTCGAAATCCTCTCAGCCGCTTGCCACGTTATCAGCTATCAAGCGCTAAAGTCGACCCACGCCAACTCGTTTACTAAAGGGGAGAGAGAGAGATAGAGAGGCAATAAAAGAAAGAGTCGAGTTATCTCGAGCGAGCACCCACAAACGCGCATACCTGGTGCCACGAGACATTTGCATACCCGGTCTCTTGCGTTCTTTTCATCCGACTTTTCAGAGAGTGGTCACCTTATCTAGGACAACGGCAAGCACTTTCCTCGCTCATTATTTCGGAATTTCTATTTAATTTTTTCGAAATGGAAGGCTAAATTAGGCTAAAGTAGTTAAATAAATTAGATTAAATGTCGCTTAATAAAAAATCATCGAATTTTCAATTATTACTGTCATATTCAATCATTATATTGCCATATTTTAGATATAATATAAGAATATATATAACATTAGATAGAAAGAGAATAATTTTTATTTCAATAATTTCTAGAATTATTTAGAATAATTTATATAAGTATATATATAATTTAATATTTTTAAAAATAAAACAAAAATATTGTTTTTTTTTTAAATAAGTAAATGTAAAATAATAAAATTTCTATGTATATAAAGATAAATCACGAATATCTGTAATCTAACTTTATCGGAATAGGAAAGAATACACAGTAGGAAAGATAAAGAGGATAAACGCTGCGCGAGACGTGCTACGTGTTACGTGTTTTGTAGACAAAACGTCACAGCTATAATTAGTGTTATTAGCATATTAGATCATTAAGAACTTTGCGTCTTGGTCTTCTCTGTTCTCCTGTTTTCAAACGAGTTTTACGCGAACATATTTGATATAATTTATCTTGGCTTGCGGAAACAAGTGTGTTCATTATTTGCAAGAATTGTTATTAATCGTTCTACAGTCATATCGCTTTCTCTTTCTTGAGATATTGATATAAGATATAATATCAAGCATACAGATTGATGTCAGATATCAATTTTAAGCGCTAGCAAAATTTCCGATAAAATATAAAAAATGAAATTGATTGATATATACAAATATACGCGCGTCGATGAAATTTTATTATCCATTATTTTATATCGCTGATATCATCACAAATTTTATTTTCACATCGGAAGAACGTGATCAGAAAGATTGGGAAATGATTCTGGTCTGTTTGCGCACTCTCATTTTTCTTATGGCGCCTCTTGATGTCTGACATTTGAACTGCGGATTTTTCTACAATAAATTAAAAGATGACGCAAACCTCGATGGAATCATCGGTTGAAATGCCATTATGGATTTGATGAAAACATACTTCGTCATCGATATTAGAGAATCTCAATCAAGAGATCCTGATTTTTCCTTCTTCTATTCATCTTCTTTCTTTCCTCAATTGTGAAAACATTCGCGTATTTCACAGACGCATCGCGTATTTCATTCGAAACTGAAATAACAGCCTCGAAATGTGGGTGAATCTGATAGCAGCGAGCATAGCATTGACATTGACCGTCGCGCCGTTTCCGTCTTGATATCGCGCTAAAAAAATGACAAAGAGGAAACGGAAAAAGCGTGCCTATAATGGAACTAATGAGCGCACTCTATTATCAAATTACACGGAAAACCTTTCATGCGCTCATGAATTCAATTACGCTCGGCTAACAAAGTGTGTCGCGGAAAATTATCAATACAGACAAAGGTAAATAGGTTCGTGACATTTGAGTGACATAGTAACATCACGCAATTTATCATACAATTACTCGGGAATTTTCAATTATTCACATACATGTTTGTGCGAAAATCGAAGGAAAATTTCAGACAGAAAATTCTTTAACGTAAAAGAAAAAAATTAGTCTACATCTCTATCGCGTTTTCTTTTTCGAGAGAATAATTATCCGAAATTTCATTCTATTCTCTTATACATCGATTGATTCTTTGAGATAATTAATGATTCGTAGATACCGGATGATTTATTCGCAATCGCGCCAAAGACGATCCATCGTCGCGAACGAACTCAAGGACTCGTCATTAATCGCGCGCGCACAATGACTGAATCTCCTTAAAAAGATTTAGAACGAGGACATATTGGGCACGCGTGCATGCCCGATAAAGTGCGAACGGCCTCTTCGGAGAAGGGTTATTTTTATCATACACGCGTCTGCTTTCGATCTAATGGAAGTCAAATTTCATATTCAACGATTCCTTTGATCTGCAATTCATTGAAAATCTCGTCAAGCAATTTCGTGAAAAAGAAATCGCTCATCATCTCTCATAGTTAATGACAGTTATTTTTCATATTATTAACCTATTCATACGTAAACTGTGAATTTTCCACGCTTTTCTAGAAATTCTTGGTTATTTTCCGTATACAAAAATCGATGCCAAGCATAAATTCCTCCAATACAACTCATTTTTTAAGTTTAATCTCTCTTTAATTAACTCTTATTTCTCATTCATGTCTTTATGAAGGATGACGTAAAATAATAAATACGTCAATCTATATGCACGAATGGTAGATATAATATATATTTCTTTTTTATTTATTGAGAATTCCACGCTAATTGATGCTACAAGGCCGTGGTTGTTTTCCATTCCGCGAGACGGAATGCGACAGAGAAATGTTTCTTCGAGAAAGATTCGAAATCGGGACATAATGATATGAAAGTACGCATTTATTTTTATATGGGAATTGAAGTAATCGGGTTAACGGTAGCAGAGACATAAATATAAAATTGATAAAAATAATTGTCATCATTTTAATTGTGTCATCATGGCTGTTATCGCTAAAAATATTGACTGTTTAATCTTGCCTCAAATTAATAATAAAAAAAGTTTTCGATTAAATTATTTATGCCTGAGCTTTCTCTTCATATTAATTAACTTTGCACAAATATTAAAATGGTCCAAGCTTTTTTTTTTACGGTAATCTTATTTAAACTTTTCATTTTGACACCGCTAAAGAGGGAGAGAGAAAGAGAGATAATTTTTCGAGAAGCATACGATTTATTCTTAGCCATGCTTATTTATGGTGTAAAAACGGCGATGTCGGAGCATCTTTTTATTCACGCCGTCTAAATATATCACGCGTACATGCGGAGGCGTCGGGACGCCAACGAGTTCTTCGCATCGTTGCTGGCTAACTGGCTTGCGTTTCGATCAACAGCGTATAACGTCTCGCACTTTAAAACACGCAGCTATGTAAATGACTATCATGCGGATATTGATTAGCGCGTATTACGTGATATACGTTAATATCACTTTAAATGATCGAACATGTACTTTATCACAATAATTTAATTTTTATTTTATTTTCAAAAAATGGCCAATAGCAAAAAATTTTTGTTTTCGAATTGACTTATAAGAATTTCTTCTTCAACTGCCGTCCATTTTTTAAATATGATACGATTTAACTGCGTTGTTACAGTAATATACGATTACTGACGGTGTCATTGTAATTTTAACATTCACAATTTTATATTATATTCGGTTTTGAGCATAAAAGAATAAAACATATGTTCGCGTGATTCGCGAAATTTGACGTTGGAACAACAAGTCAAATATTTCGGGAGCATGTTGCAATAGTTTATTTCTCTCTCTCCTTTTCTCTTTCTTTCTCTTCTCTTTTAGTATATCTGACAATTTCCTCGCGATCTGCAGTCTCCAATTGCAGTAAACAACATTGAAGTAATAACTGTGGGAGGAACAGCTGTTCTGTGAGCTTGTCAACTTCGTTCTGCTTTTGTTCAATTCAATTTACTCGGGAATATTTTTCGGATGTGAATGCGTATATATATATTTTATTACATATTATATTTATATTATCACTGACAATGACAATCAGCAGCGTGAAATATTAAATGCACGAAAGTCGGCCGCGAGAGTTTCGCGTAATCGTAAGATCACAATCCATCAGTTACGTAGTTGAGATAATGATTATACAATTGGAGCGATTACTTTGAAACAGCGACCGTCGCGATTACATTGAGTCATAATTTGCCCGGTCAAATCCGATGCGAAGTTTTGCGCGAAAACAAGACTAAGGCGCAAAATCTAAATATATTTATTCCAGTAAAACTTAGCCAGTAGCAAATTTGGAGACGCATATAATCATCGAAAGGATATAAGTCTCCCGTTTGGTCGATTGATTTCGGTTTGTACGTGACATTGTGACGTCAAGCTATCCGGCTGATCGTGCAATCTAACTTCCCGTTTCTCGCCATCATCGATTCTAAATATATAACTATCCTTTATATAACAAAGTTAATTACCATAATTTATTAACAAATTATATATATATATATATATATTCATTTAATCATTTAAGTAGATTTTTTTGTATGTAGCCATTGTTTTTAAATTAATTATCATGCTCATAATGCTAATCTGTCAAAATTAAAAATCGATACATCGATTTATATTCATATCTTTGTAAAAAGGCAATTTAAAATTTGTAGAGTAAATAAACTGTGCCGATAAATTATAACTAGAAGATATATAGAGTATATTAATTTCTTTAAAGATAACTAAGACTGACAACAAATCTAATATGAATTATTAATCGCAAAAATTTTTTCCCGTGTCACTTTTGTCGTCGAATCGTCCATTATCTGTTATCGCGAGCGTAGAAATCGAGGTTAATCCACATTTCATCCGTACTGATTTCAAACACCTTTGACAGGCTTGATGTTGATGTATCGTTTGAAATGGACGCCCGATTCCATCAAAGAGAATCACATCGGCAGGTCGAAACAATGCACGCACATCACGCAGTTATCGATCTGTGCTGTAGATTGGCTCGAGTCATTATTCAATAATCAGTCGCATAGAATCATAATTGCAACGCGAGCTCAAGGACGAATCTAGATGAGTTTTTTCACGCGGATATCGCACGTATCTTTCCATAAGATTGATTGATACCAATAATTAAAAAAAAAAAAAAAAAAACCGCGCGATTAAGATTAATCAACAATAATTTATCAATTAATTTTTTCTGAATTTTTTCCTTCGCAATATATTGATGAATAATTCTTAAGCTTCTCTGCAGAATCTAAATTTAATTCCTTATCGTCCTCTTTATTTCAATCTCTCTTTATTTTATGTGACGTTATTCAGTATTAAAAAATATTTCAGATCACGATAAGAACCATTTTCTTTTTATTCCAGATGATTCTTATTATAATTACGCTGGATGGCAGAGCAAGCATTATTTATCATCGTTCGATGATAGAGTTTTGGAAATGAGATTAATCGACGACGAGAATGCAGGGAGGATACGCCGAGAATTAGTGGTGAACGAGCCGAAAGATGAGTCGGTCAAGGATCAGCCGTCGCAGCCACAACAGCAGCAACAGGCACCGCAGCTGGTGAATATGACCAACACACGACCGACAACACATGACGTAAAGTATCTCTCGGCTTACTCGACCAGCGAAGCCACGGTTCAATTCAGGACCACTGAGGCCACTTCCACATCCAATCCAATCATTCAAGTTCAATCTGTCAAGGACGCCGAGGGCGTCAAGATGAGTTCCCTCAACTCCACCAACCCCAAGAAGAAAGTGACACAACCGGTGAAAGCCGATGATACGGTAAGTGCAATGATGGATTGATTTATCGATGAATAGCATTATTTTGAAAATTAAACGCTCTCCATTCACACAAAAAAAGTCGCTCTTAAAGTTTATAAGAAACCAAAAGAGAAAGAAATGCATTTGTTAATTATGTAACTTTTAATAAAAAAAAAAAAAAATAAAAAAAAAGATAAAATTTAAATGATTTGTGAATCTTTTATCTCTTGAAAAATTACAGGCGACGCTGAACGACTGGACGAATCGCACGTTATCACGCAACATTACCAAGGAGCTGCCGTCAGTGGACAGTAGCAACAAGAGCAACAACCAAACGAAGGAGACGGAATTGTCGAAGGACGCGAACACGGCGACGAGCGGCACCGAGGTCGTTGAGAAGCCCGACGACATCGGCGACATCTCCATCAGCAAATTCTCCGACGTGACCAACATCACGCTCACGCAGAACAACATCACCAAGACGGTCAACGACACGCATCAGTATTACAATAGCACCTTCATCGTCGATCCCGAGATCTGCAAAAAATACTGGGTCGACATGGACAATCATCCGGATCTTAGAGTCAATCATTTGCTCAGCCAGAGCCATCGACGCGCCGCGGTGAGAGATTATTTCTTAATAAAGTAATTATATATTTATACGAGAAATTAACTCAAATGTATAAAAAATGAAATCGATAGAATTGTCAAAATCGATCGATTCTTCTAAGGATAAATTTACTATAGATTTTCACGCGATTCGTTACAGACTGTCAAGCTGAAGTTCGATTTTCCTTTCTACGGATACAACGTGCGCAACATTACCATCGCCACCGGCGGTTTTCTGTACACCGGCGATTACGTGCATAGCTGGCTAGCAGCCACCCAGTATATCGCACCGCTCATGGCGAATTTCGATACCCGTCTGTCGAACGAGAGCTGCGTCAAGTACGCTGATAACGGTGAGTCATCGGATTCTCGACAAACAGCATCCGAAGGACGTTCGTTTTTACATTTTTCTCTTCTTCGAACGAGAGCTATCTAGAGTCAATCGCCATCGATTAAAGCCAATGGCTATAATCCATTCGCTTTCGCGCGTTTTCTCTTGTAATAGTTTAGTATACATTAGCTCGCGCTTTTTCAAAAATTGCAGAGATCTCGTTACAAAAAACGAGTGCCTCTAAAATTTGCTTCTCAAAATATTTATGTTGATTTTTATTTAACAAAATATTTAAACGCTGTTCTTTCCTTTTAACAAATCGAAAAAAATTCATCGAATTCTTCGAAGCCGATTTTCGCGTTCCGTCTCACCGAGTCGATCGTTTCGCGAAAGCGTTCGCGAGATAAACCAGCGGGACAATTTACCGATCATAATTATGCGCAAAGAAACTGCGCAAAACACTTACGAGACATCCGCAATGACGAGATATTATATTTACTTTTGAATTCACACGCAACAGGCACGGCGTTTACGGTCGAATGGCAGAAGGTGATACTGCAGGACCACCCAAAGGCCGGCCCGTTTACTTTCCAGGTGACCTTGCATCAGAACGGCGACATCGTGTTCGTCTACTCGGTCATACCGCTGGTGATCGAAAACATCGAGGACACGCTGCATCCTGTCAAGGTCGGCCTCAGCGACGCCTACATCATGGACCGGACCGTGTTCTGTGAGTACCATTTTTCTATCATTTATAGATAGATGTTTACATAACGACAGCGCGCGGTTACCGCCTAATAACATTTGCATCAAACGTAGAAAAATTTCCGTGACAGATAGATAGACAGAAGACTGACAGAGAAAGAGGAAAAGAGAGATAAATGATAATTATAGCTTTTTTATCTTAGCATTGAATCTCCTACTAACAATATAGAATTACTAACGTAACATACATCTGTCGATAATTACAAATCTATCTTCGGAATAAAAAATGCTACAACGCAAATAAATTCGCGAAATACGATGTAAACAGAGTTATCATGCGGAAAATGCACTACTCGCTATATAAATATCTGCAGATATTGATATTTCAAATTCAATTCCAGCTCTTATACACATTTAAAGAATTTATGTTATATGAATTCTCTAAATAAGATATAGAGACACATTCACGCGAATTTATATATGTTTTTTATTCGGAGCATCTAGTTTTATTTTCATCTCAAGAGACCTAAAGATATCTAAAATTATACAGCCCGATAATTCAAATCATCGATCTCGCTTTACAGTTGTGCGCCGGAAGACCATTTACGAGTACCACCGCGTCAACTTCAACCGGCAGGACATAATAAGCTGCACAGTAATCTACCTGAAAGCTTTGCCCACGTGTCTCAACTTCGATAACTGCTGGGACTGCCTGACGAAGGTGCCCGATTTCGATTGCAAGTGGTGCTCGGAGCTGAAAAAATGTAGCACCGGCACGTCCCGACAACGGCAGGAATGGTTGCTCAAGGGCTGCGACGTGCGTAATATCAAGGAGGCGAATAGCTGCCCGGCGCAAATCACCACCTACAGGGGCGACGAATACGATCACGATGGTCACGTGCATCCCGAGAAGCCGATCACCGCCAACGAGATAAGCGCCAAGCAGGAGAGACCCGGTACCAGTCCCTTAGAGAGCAACAGTAAGCCATTATTCGTTTATCCCTCGTCACGATATGCCCATCAGATTTGACAAAATTGCGCGATACGATTCATTTTCGCGATCTTTTAACTCGACAGATTCAACAGCGTCATTCGATCATTAATTATAAATGAAATAATCAACGCGTATATTTGTTTTAATTATTTTATTTTTTTATATATATATATATATATATATATATATAATACGAATTAAATTTATTGTACCGAGCGGTTTGCTCCGTTTATTTTTCAGCTCCGAATAATATGAATATGGGCGTCTCGGGAATAATCGGCATTCTTACCATCGTCGCTTTAGTGGCGGGTCTCGCAGGTTGGGGTGCGTATGCCTATCGCAACCCCCATAGCACATCGGGACAGATGTTAATTAGGGTAAGAAGAATATACATTGAATTATGTTATTATAAATACATGATAGCATTGCGCAAGTGATTGTATCGATCTTTTATATGCTTATTTTATATTCTTCATTATTAATTCATTGCTTGCATTGATTTTGATATAATACAATATTGATTACTTATTCGCTGTCTATTGATTCTATCAAGGATTGAACATTAATTCTTGTCTTATCTCTCTTATTGAATATTTCGATATGTTGCGTACGTATTAATTATTTCTCGTTTGATGATTAATTTCATTTATCATGGGACTTTCAGTATCGTCCAAGCCAATGGAGCTGGCGAAGAGGAGAAGCCCGTTATACGGCCGCGACCATTCATATGTGAGGTGTCGACGGAGATCAAGTCACAGATCAAGTCAATTGCGAAACTGTCGGACCAAACTTCCTATTAACTGTATCGATAGCGTATCGAGTCTGCGCAATAAATATAAAACGTCTACTCGCGATGACGTGCTAAGTTTTTGTCAGATTTTGCAATGAATCGCATAAATACGGATAATCATTTCCATTTCATTTACGACGTTGCGACACGTCGACGCGAAATCGATTCGAGCTAATAAGAGAATATTAGAGTCTACTATCCTCTCTTCTCTGGAAATATTCGACTTACATAAGAATCGTGATATATTTTTTACTTATTTTATAAATATATAAAAATATACGATGATCGAGAATAATTAAAAATAATTAAGGAAAATTTATTATTAATTATTAAATAATTATTAATTAATTATTAATTATTATTATTAATAATAATTATTATTAATATAATAATTAAAATTATTAATAATTTATTATTAATAATTAAATTATATTAATTATATTAATTATTATTAATATTAAATTAAAAGTTATTTCGCCGAGAAAATCTGATGTTTACGAAATATTTACCTACTTAGACGAGTTTGCAAAGCTTCGAACGATTCAATGTGATACAAATACACGCGAATTGATCACCCGAGAGATCGCCCCGCGATCAAATGGAAAGTGGTAGATGTTTTCAGAATATATTTTGAAAATTCTTTCTTAAAAACATTATATACGATGACCCTGAGTTGCAGAGATATGGGCCGATGTCTAGAAAAAACCGCTTGCGACGGTTTCTCACAATGTTATACGAAGATGATCGAGGCACGGACGAGATCAGCTTGCTCGTCGAGCATTTATGTAATTCTTAGCAGCACGTGGTACACTTTGTTATTGTTTAAGAATTCGTTTTTCTTTTTTATCATTAGACAAAGGGCAATAATTATTTTATATACGTAACGTTCGCACAACGAAGAAAGCAACGTATAAAAAAAAAAAGGTAACAAAAAGGGAAAAACATTTTTTTTCAAAGATTTCGAACGTTCCGATCTGGCGTGCTGAAACTACAGTTTAGTGAGCTCCTCGAGCAGTTGATAAAAAAAAAAAGAAATATATTATTTAGAATTTAAATTGATTATAAATTCGTCCATAAAATTATTTGCATCATTATCGCTGTACATTCCAAAGTTTTATAATTTCGAATTTATATTTATAATTTATATTTATAATTTCAAAAGCGAACTGCGGAGTCATGTACTAACTGTAATTTCATCGTCGCAATTTATATTACATACATAATCATACATATAATATATACATATATAAATAATTATATATTACACATATAATTCTTTATATATGTAAAGATATATTTTATGAAGAGATGATTTTTTGAAAGAGATCACACACGAGTGCACTTTATAATACGCGTGAAATGGTAAAAAATATTAAAAGATAAAGAAACTGAATAGCACACGAGATATAAAGATTTTATATAGCATCTAAAATATATTATTATAGATCGTGAGTGTATATAGTAGTTCTACGAGACAATATAATTTTTATCTAATTTTAAGTGTATAATTCACATTGTCAAAAGGTGCCTTCTTCGTAAAAATTTTCGTTCGATATATCGTGTATAATAATAAATAAGTAACGAAGAGAGAATCTGAAAAGGGAAAATCTCATTGTAAATCGCGACAAGAGAAACATTGTCGATCATGCATCCCGATCCCCAAAAGATTCGTCTCGATTCTGTTTGTGAAATTCGAGGGAAACGCAATTGTAAAAAGTTCGTGTTCCGTTAATTAAATAAAATAATCGATCTGCATCGACTTATTGTCACAGGTTGAGGCTTGCGATCAATGCGTTTCATCGTGACGATGAGCGGACGACGAACTGGAGTGAATTATTTTGAACAGCTTTTCTTACATTACTGTGTACGATTTAACTCATAGTTTGTGATAATAAATATTATAATTATTATAGTACACGCGATGTATTTTTATTCCGCAAAAACACCTTTCCTAGAAAGAATATTTTTCGAGATATATAAAATAGGCAATGTAAGAATAAAATAAAGTTTCTATTTGACAAAAACGATAAATCTATCTATAATATAATTATTTGCAGAAGTAAAAAATATATTTTACAATGTAATTTGCTTCAGGAAATTATATGCAAATACTTCCAGCCGATAAACAGACTGCAGTTTCATCTTGCGATTACCAGATGACACTGAATGTATTAAACCGTGTTCACGATCGCGTACCTACATATGCTAATGCAACTCGCGTACAAACATTGTAATATAAATTGCAAACAATGAAATTCCGAAAGTTATTCTAAAATATCAAATTAAAGCAAATATTTGCTGAGAAATATGTAATCTGGAATTAAGATATATTACATATTAATATTTTTTGAATTTTTCTGTCTCATGTTTGCTTTTCTTCGTTATTTTTTTATTGATATCAGTGATAATAATAAAATTTTTCCTCATATTTCAGAGAAGAAAGCCAACAAATTTATCACTGCAATCTTTTCACATATTATTTTTATTAATAATATTTTATATATTTCCTTTTATAACAAAAAGAAAGAACTATATAAATGATTCTTAGACTATCATCTTGATTAGATAGGCTGTCGAATTTTTTGAATGACGCTTTTCGTATTCTTCTAAAAAGTAGTTTATCAGCTTCCTAAATCTTCATTAAATTTCGTATATGTTACTCTTATTGTTCCAAACCATCATAGACCACGGCGCTGAAATTTCTACCGTCAAGCTCAACGTGCTGAAACCACTTAACTTCGCGACGAGGAAACTGCGACGAGAGCACCTCCGATGCATCGTAATATAGCGCATGTCACAGCATACAGAACATGTGCAATCCTAATACGTAATACATGTCAAAACGCGTATACGTTTTCACGGAAGCTTTGACAAGCCGCATCAGAGATTTTTCTCTTATTTTAAAATTGCATTAAAATAATATTAAATTATATTTAATATATTTATGTTCATATATAAAAATTTTTATGTGTAATATTTGTATGTGTGTGTTACAATTTTTATTAAATAATTTTACTAAAATAATAATAATAATGTATAATAAATTATTTATCTGTCTCGTAATTTGCAATATAAAAAGTAGATAAAACAATTAAAAATATATTCTTAAATTTGACTCGCCGAAGTAACTCTCTCTCAATACCGAATTATTCACAACGTCTCCTATCTATGTATATGTATCAATGCAATTTCCTGCGAATTTGCAATGTTATCATTTTATTACGCGAAGATAAAAAAAAAGTGGCATTCTCTTCCGCGTTTCCGAGATTTATTCGCGTAGATTTTTAAATCCACGTTTCATCCGCGTTTTTATTGAGTCTCTACAACGAAGGGGATTTCCGGCGCGTAAAGCGCATCCCGTTTCACCTCGGCTACGTGACAAAAGCCACCGCTTTTCGGTGCATTGAGGATGTTACATTTTTATCACGCCGTAAAAACCTTTTACAGTCGCGCGGATTTCTTTCTTATGCGTCGATATTTTTTGTAGCTAGAAAATATATATTTCGCGGCTTAGTTATAGAAATATTCAAAATTGAAAAAGCAATTTCACAATTGCATTTAATATTGATTATTACGAACTGATTACTTGACAACCCTTCGTATTATAATTGGTGCAATGCGTATACTATAATATACTAATATAGGGGAATAAGTATAATTTATAGAAATTTGCAGAAAGAAAATATAAAAATTTAATAAGAAATATCGGTACAAAAATTCTAATTTGTTTGCTATTTAATAACATGTTAAAATTCGTCCTTTCATCTTTTGGATTATAGTAAAGTAATATGCTATGTAAAATTCGAAAGATGAAACATAAATTTGATGAAATATTTAATTATTACAATAAATATGCTTTCAATTCCGAATAAAATAATAATTCACGTTAAATAAAAATATTATCTAGTGCAGAATATGTTTTAACTTCAATTGTCGGCAGATTCTCGTTTATAATTTTATTTTTAAATTAATAGCGTGAAACTTATTAAGGTATTAAAATAAAAGAAATAAGAATATTAAAGCAGGATTGTAGAGGAATGTGGCAAAATTTCGTCTTGCGTGCGTCTCTTTACGAACGTCAAGTGCTGTCGAAAGATTTCGAAGCGACGTCCCGGATTGCGATAGCGAAATTTTATGAGGGCGCCGTCGCTATACCGGGACATCGATTCACCATTACAAATATCGCGCTGACTCTATAAATACTCTATACGCGGTGGCACGTGCGATATTGTCGTTGACGTTTATGCTGATTACGTCTCAAGTGGCAATTGAAGCTTCTTCGAGTGAAACATCAAAATGTACGAATTAAAATAAATACGTACGCTCATTATAATAATTAAAATACGCGAATATATCGATATTATAAAATATGAACTTACAGCGACATTTTTCATATATAATCATTCCCATTATTTAGATATTTTACATATCTCAATTACATTCTATCAAATTTTTTTAATCGCATGTGAAAAATTAACGTGTTAATTATTGTCATATTTTACGTCAAGATTTGCAATTCAAATTTAAATATTATAGTTTCTTAAAATATATATTATAATTTTGTTTATCAAACGTGGATTAAGTTTTCATTGTCATAATTTTACGCGTCTTTTTATAAGTTCTAATAAAATTCCACTTATAAAAATATTACGCTACGTTATCGCCAGCGAATTTTTCAGGACAGTGCTCTTACTAAATAAACACTTCGTACAGGTTTCCCTTTGAAAAACGTTTGCTTTCGCGGTTACTTGGGAACTTGTTCCACGTGTTTCGCGCGCGGAGCTTCGGATTCGTAAAGCGGAAAAAAGAACGCTCGAGAGCACGTCAAAGAGCGAGATGCGCGCGAATGCAAATTGCAAGATTTTAATGAACGTCTCGTAAAGTCAGGTATACTTTCGTAGCTCGCAAAGTCAAACATGGACAAGTGTCCCCCCAGGCGCTGCTTGCCTATTGTTAATTCAACCGAGCCACTGAGCTCGGCGCAGATCTTTGCTTAAAGTCCGTGTTTGACTTTGGATCTAGACAGCACGTCGTCGATGGAAAGCGCATAAAGATATATGCAGCATCCGATTGTGCGTGGTACAGATCAGCGAGCTGAAACTACGCAGCTGAGACTATTAACAACAACGGAGAAACTTTGCGAAGTGTTAAGCGCTCTCAAAACTTATGCAACATCACTTGTAATGCGACAAAAGATGTCTAATTTTTGTTATTATTTTTAATTCAATTAATGTTAACGGCAGATTTAATTCTCGACTTGATCTATTTTCTATATATTTTCCAATTGGACGATATATTAGCAGTTAGAGTTATTAATTATGAATACGTTATAATCATAAAGTAATAAAGTATGAGTGATAAAATCTCACTAATATATACAAATGATTGTTTATCTTCCTTCGCAGCTTAATTAATATGTGCGTAATAATTATTTATCATCAAATAATTAATAATGTACGACATAAAACTATTAATAACATGCAATTACATCGTAATTGATTAGCATACTGCTGTTATCAATTCATATTCAATGTACATATTAACATTCAATATATGATTAATATACGTGTTTTATTATAATTATTATTAAACATTATTATAATAAATATATTCTTATTGATTCTTGCGGATTAATTATCGGGCGAAAAAATGAATATTTCCGCGATCATCCTTCATTAAAATGCAAAAAAAAAAAAAAAAAAAACCCGACGAAACGTGTACATGTCGAGCTTGCATCTCGTTCGCGAACAAAAAAATGGAATTGTCTTCGGGCCCGTCATTCGCAGTAGCTATACTCTCGTTCGACACGAGGGAGGAAAGAAGAGAAAAAGAGAGAGAGAAAGCACGATGACAGCGGGATACACCAGCAATTTGAATTGCATCAGAGCATGACATGAGAATAAAATACACATTTGTCCGCGTTATCGTACAAATACCGTTCTCTATATTCTGTGCACTTATATTGCTGATCTTCTTAATGCGCTCGCAGCACGTATTTCGCTTCCCATGAACTCCCCTCCCATCCTTCGATCTCCATCCCCTATCGGTTACACGAGTTCGTTTAAATTTTTATTATTATTTTTATATTTTGTTTATTTTTCTTCCATCATAATTCGCTTCCGGCGTAAACACGTGCACACACACAAAAAAAAAAAAAAAAAAAAAAAAACGCGGTTATTATAAATCCCGGCGCTCTTTTTTCCGAGAGGAAATTGCGAGAAAAAGCGCTTTTAACGCCGCTGATCCATTAGTTAAATCCTAATTGAAATCGATGTCAGCGAAACAAAATTGCATTTTTTTAATCCCAGCTCGAAATAAATAATAATTTTTTTACTTGCAATCCCACGCGTTTGAGGATCGGAATAATTAGTACGACTGCAGTGAAATGCGTCAGGGAACTTGACATCCAATTTGCGTAAAAGTTAACGCGGGAGCCTAGAACGCTTTTTTAAATCTTGTTTTTATACCTTTCCGCGAATCTCGCGAAGCAACGTGAATCGCTAATTTAACGGGAAAAAGATCTCATTGTATATGCGGGATATACATATATTTGCGCGGCTTAATAAAATACGAGAGTCAGCAGCGCGGTAAACGAGAATAATTGCTTGCAACAACTCGCTCAGTTTTACTGGAAAAAGGAATATCTTGACGAGGGATAAAAAATATACAAGGTTTCCTATTTCTCGAGGGAGATACAGCTATACGCTATCCTGTGGCATTGGTAGCGGATGGTTAAAAAAAAAAAAAAAAAAGAATAATTCTCGAGAGAAGCATGATGTATATGACTTGCGTGCGCGCCGAGCGAAAATAAAAATTCCGTCGACGGTATAACGAATGATTGTTAACGACATTTTACAATGCGGTGCTTGATGCCGCGTTGCGTCGCATCGCGTCGGCAACATTGAAATATTACTTCTGCATTTTCTCCGCAATAAATCCCCTTTCGCAGAATATGATGAGATAACAGTCGTAACGACCGCGGAATTATTTATGATGCTTCACCGACGGAATATTTTTTTTCATCGCCATTGTTAAATATAGTTTATTGATTTTTTTCTGTCCTCGACAATACGTCCTAATAATTGATAAAAATATTATTTTTCTAAACTTAATCCCCTACAATTCTATAATAAAGATAATTATGTAAAAAAATAATAATACAAAAATAATAAAATATATACTTTTTTTTGTCGTTGTCGAGTAAGAATTATTAATATATTTTTTATTTTTGATTAAACATTATAAAGTGCAATGAAACCAATTGCACTTTATTGTAAATTTCTCAAGATTATTACATGCAGCTGTATTCATCAAAAAAAAAAAAAAAAAAAAAAAAAAAAAAGAGTAAGAAAACGAATTTCAAATATATACCGTTAGTTTGAAATCGCGCGGATAACGCGATTAAAATTTCATCCGGTCGTTTCGCGTAACGCGCGGAAAATACGCGCAGAAGCTCACCGATATTTCTTACCGTTCTATTCTGCGGCCGTAAAAATAAAGGCTCGTTTTTCTTTTGCTTTATTTACAGGATTTTAGCGCACACAGATGGCGACGACGGACCATCGGATACGTCGGCATTTACATATGCGAGAGGAACCACCTGTTATTTTTCGCGTCACATTTTCCGTGAGCGCCGGCAAAAGTACGAGGGATAAAAATACCCGCCGGAAAACTAGTCTCCGGGAAACGTATTTCACCGACGTGAAAAAACGTAGGGAAACGCGAAAACTCTTCGCGGAGAGAAAAGCTTAGCTACTTTATTGGAATTATCCTCGGCAGCACCGGCGCGTATAATAACCCGTTACACTTGGCCGATGGAATACGCAAAGAAAAAGAAAGTCGCGCTCCAGAAATTTCACTCCCTCGAGCAGAAGCTAAAGTTCTTACCTTAAACTCGTATAAATAGGTCGCGCGACCGGTAATGAAAGAAGAATGATGTAATTTCTCATCTTAATCCTTGAAGTAGATTCCGCGGCGAGATCCGGGATTGATAATTAAATCTATCTATTTTGCGATAAATGCGGGATTTATCCTTGTTTAGTGGAATTTTTCGGAAAAAGGATCAACTTCCTGTGCGAGCAAAATTGAGTTTTTCGGCACACCTTCTATACAAATTCGTTAAAGGTAGAGCTTCGAATGTATAAATATATGCCCTACATTTATTGGATCGCAGCTGCAATGGGAGAAAAAGATAGCAATTACTAAAAGCTACTTTTTCGAAAATTACAATTGAAAGAAAAGAAAAAAAAAATGTTTAATTACGCAAATGGAATCTATTCCATTCCTATAATATTGAATTGGGATGTCCTAGGACATTTTGTATAATGAAAAATAATCTGAGATGTTGATCAGATAAATTGTGCAAATTATTCTTCTGAAAATAGTAGAACAATGTTCCAACATATAGAGCAACATAAAATAATAATAGTGACTCAAAACAATTTACAAAAAATTTTCTCTTGATATTTTTAATAATCCTGTAACTTTTAATATCTACGAAATTGATCATAAATATCTTAAAAATTCCAATACATTATATTATTGATAGCTCTTCGCATTCATTATTCACTATATTATATATCACTGTCAACTTTATTTTACTTATTATTATTTAATCTTCAAGAACAATTATTTTCTTTTATTTAAATTGACTCTTCTCTCATAATCATACTTCGATCTAGATTTTAGATAAACACCACATCTTAATTTTCATTGTATCGAAGCTTTCGTTTTAAAGACTAATTGTAAGAGTGCCGAGTTTATTGACCGTCGTTTTCACCTGGGAATTCGAATGGATCTATTGAAGAACCGATGCCGCGAATGAAGTAAAGTAAATGCATTGCGCGATGATAACGGGCAACAATCAATTGCATGATCGTGTACAAGTCGAATTGGATTATAGGTCAGTTCGATGCGACAGACCTTGGCTTCTCCGTAAAGACAAAGAGAGAAAGAGCGGGTCGATGTCGAAACGGCTCCAGACATCCTGGCACCGACAAGGAGAATCTCCTTCTCGCCCATTTTGGAATACATTCCGGAATGCAAAAGACGAATAATGCTCTGCGTCACGACCGCGTATCCGCGTATCCGGTGTCAAACGTAAATGAGATATGATAAAAGCATGTTCGCGTATTTTATTCAACAAGCGCACTATTCTCTTTTCGCTCTTATTCAAAATCTTATTAATTATCGAGTAAAATTATAACGATTCTTCTCACGATATTAAGATATCGCAATTTGAAACTTTCAAAAAATTTATTAAAAACACGCGGAGATTATTATTTAATGTTATTTCAGAAATATATTATTTGTATTTTCAAGGTAGAAAGAGTAAAAAGTTTATAAAAATTTGTTTTTGTATCCTTCTCTCTCTTTACATATCTCCCATTTCCTTTTTTTACTATATTTAATAAAATGTTATGGATTTTTTAAAAATATTTAAGGAATCAATTTTTTTAGAGAAATATATGTTATAATTTATAATTAATTAAAAATAGAAAATTCTTCTTTTCAATTAATTTAAAATTATATTATCGCAGTTAAGGATAGATAGTTAAAATCAAATTTTTTTTTTGCATTCTTCTTTGTATAAAATGCAAAATTTATACTTCTGGAATATATAAAAATTTATAATTTAATTAAACAATGCGTGGATTTTAAATGTTATATATTATAAAATTAAAAATCCTATATATATTTGTTACACAGAACATTTATATAATTCACATATATAAAAAAATCCCATGATAAAAAATTTATATTTTATATATAAAAGTTTAACACAAGAATAAACATAAAATATTTATTCTGCGCATGTAAATAGTAAATTATCGAATAAATTAAATTTACTCCAGAAAATCGCACTTAATCTTCTTTCCATTCTTTGAAAAACTAAGAGTTGCAACCTTTCACCCTGTTCGCATGGTGAATGTCTTTAATTCAGTGTTTCCCAAGCTTTCTTTCTCGACTACTGAAGTAATCCAATTGCCAGGGCACAGTACGGGAGAGAAACCCATTAATCTGTTGGTTAGTAACTCGTTCTATTCGAGAAAACAAGAATGTTTTTTCACGGATTAAAAATAAAATGTGAATATTTGTTCTGGTTATATTTCGCTTCACAATAATTCTTTTTAAATAGAATTGTAAAAACTCGAGGAAAAAATGCTGTTTCTCTTTCAAAACTAATTCGCAATTATTCTGTTCTTTTCGCTTTTATTCTTCACATAATTCACCATAAGCTTCTATCTTTTGACGCTAAATAATTCCGTAATCATCAATTTCTTTCTCCTTTTTATAACTTTATTCGCCAAATAATTTATTGATACAATTCCCATTCATCTTCCTTTTTTTTTGCACGATTGAAAATACGTCCGATGCTCTTCGAGAACCATTTATAACTCACGGAAAAGCCTAGGAGAAGATATTCCAGTTCCAGTAAAAGTTTAAAAAAATTACGTCATCGCTCACCTGTTCAAGGGAATCTTGTTGAACAACCATAATTACAGATTCGTTTCAATAGCGTCTTATTCGCTTAAATAGTGTACGATTGAACACGAGGGAAGACTGTGGATGCCGGACCATTGTGTCGAGACCGCGGTTACTTATATACGGTACAAGCTCATTCTATTTAACGATCCTGCATTAAGCTTTAAAAGTCCCTTAACGAATCTAATCGTCGACCCGAGTATTCTCGAAGCAACAATCGCGGCTGGTCCGGAGCAATTTTTCCCGCCAGAAAGACGAGAAAAGGGCAACGCGCTCAAAATTCTTTAATTAACTCGCCTCGAGAATATCTTCTTGCGCAAAATTACGGATTCGCGAGATAAGTCGCTTGGTTCAGTCTTCGCGTAATTACACAGAGTTAATAACGGGAAAATTAGCGCTTAGGAGGAAAGGCGCGTTATCAAGCTTTTTCCCTCCCTAGATTAATATCGAGAAAAGAGCGCTAAAACCACTTTGACTTATTGTTTCGTCTTTTATGATGATTCAATATTGATCCAATATTGATGCGTCATGCAGATCTTATGTAATATTTTTTTACGTGTAAAACACAAATTTTATATATTAACTTTATAAAATAAAGTTTTCAATTTTATGTAATATATAAAATTCAGAAATATAAATTTTATATTTTTTATATAAGGACGCGAGATTTTATATTTTTTATATAAAGAAAAAAAAAGAAATCACAGCTATTTACTGGTGTATTTTTAAATGTTGTTAAATACAACTTTAAAACATATTTAAAAAAGTACTAGATTTACTAGATCATTTTTTACAATCATAAATCATTAGGATTTAAATGATGCTGGGCATCGAAAAATTTGTTCCTAACAAAATTAAAATTTTTTTAACAAAACTTTGCACAGTTTCTACTTTTCAATTTCTGCGAACTTTTAGGACATAAATATACAAGTATAATACTACATTTCGCGATTACGTTTGTGGGAAAACACAATTTAAAAAAAATTGTATACAAAGAAAATAAATTCTCACTGGGGAAAAAAAAAAAAAAAAAAAAAAAAAAAAACATTGCCTGTAAAATATTTTTCAGCGTGAAAAACGACGCGCGTCGTTAAATCGCGCGCTCGTGCATCGCGGCCAAAGGGCGGGCTAAAAACGCATGCACTTCACGTCGCGGATCGTCGATCGGCGATCATTCCCGATAATTAAATGTCAGGTCATTTCGAAGAAAACGCCGAGGGAAATGACACGGACGAGCGGCTCTTCCGCTCGCTCGAAAGGCACTAAAAACGCGAGAATCACTCGTACTATATATTTCGAGAATCGATAGCTCGATATCAAGAGCACCCGGTATAAGCATTAATCTTTCTACATGCATTCTACGTGCATTGGTACAGCCGTGCGGTATTACCTCAATATTTTTTTCTCTTCTCCGCGGTTGACGCCGATATATATATATATATATACTTTTATCTATACGCCATCGGAAGATTTCGCGTACGTGTGTGCGCGCTCTTCAAAAAGAAGGAAAAGATATACAAGAAAATGAGAGATGATCTAGGACACCCTATGGAAGCATGAGCAGATATATATCGGACTAGCAGGAGATACAAATCCTTAGCGATGTAATAGGATTGCCTCCTGTAAATCTCGCGCGACGGAGAGAATCGCGAGAGGTAATAAAGGAAGACTAATCGCCGGATACACACACGTAGCGCGACGACAATACACATCGACAAAAATCGCTACAGAGAGAATTGTTCGAACTATCGTAGCTCGCAAAGGGGAGAATAAGGAGATTGGGGATTCGTGCGAGACGATCAAGGGCTACTAGAATCCGACGAAAGCAGGTGACGTATATATATATATATATATATATATATATATGTCTCCTCCTCCTTCAAGACTTCAAAATATTTTATTACTTCGTCGTGACTATACATGCGTCGTTTACATACGTACGTGTATGCGTGCTGCGATTACACAAGTACTAACGCAGAGTTGCACATAAGGTCATTACCAAGTGTTAATCGGCGTCGTGCGGGAATGCCGGCCGCGAAACCTCCACCGCATCCTACGCGCGATCACGCAAATATACACAGTATAT
>JBCEZX010000005.1:4398202-4414359 GCA_039654345.1 Cataglyphis cursor | reverse complement strand
TATATATATATATATATATATATATATATATATATATTTACATACTCACATACATACATGCTGCAGCGCTGCAGATTCCTCGCGATGAGAGATCGATATTCACGCTTCGAATCCTATTGATCGATAACGGCTCTCGCAATACACTTGATATCGCGACGTTACCGAGGATATATGGACGAGCCTGCGTAGACGGAATCCGGATTGAGGGGTTGTTTGCGTGAACGCGCAACACCACACGATTAAGCGGTCGATGCAGTAGCCACGATATTACATGTCGTCTCGACATGTCTGTACGACACGTATATGTGCGTCTCCGCGGCAGGAAGAATTCTATCTTTAACATAACACATTTGTTTTCAACTGATGTGATCTTAGGTATTGTTTATGTTTACAAATTTTCAGTTTTTTTGATGACGTTGTTGGATCGGTTATAGGAGAGAAGGAAACGTGAAAGGAATTAAATTTAAGATCAGAAATGAATTATGTAAAGTTTTTTTGTAGCAAAAAATAAATGGATTAAAAGACTTTCTCTTATGAAAAATAATAAAAGAAAATGTGGTTCTTTTGAGAATATCAAATAGCAATGATATTCATATTCTTATTAAATTATCATAAAGCATTTAAAACGCGATTTAAAAAAATCAAAGAGAATCAATATACATTATATGTATATCTTCAATAATCAAGAATTTTTTTGCGATTATATTTCTGAATAGAAAATAGTCTTCAATATCTCTGAATCTTTTTATCCCGAGAATAATTATAAGAACGATAATATTTTCGAATTAAAAATCAAATTAAAATCAAGAGACAAACATTTTAAAATTACTATTTTTTGTAACAAAATTGTAAGGATAATTGAGGATATTTATAATGATTAGAATGAGCTTAATGAGCTGCATTAATTCAATTATAGGGATATATATACGGAGAGCCATAATTATCCCACTGTCGCAATTACTGTCACGAGATTGCTCCTGATTATTCATCGACTGACAGAGATCTCCGGCTGCGAGATAGACGTCAATTGATAGCGAGACCCTCGAAGTTGGACTTGACGACAAGCACCCACTTCTCGCTCGATGTTTGTGTACAGAACGGTCGAGATTCACGAACATGTATCGATCAAGGGTACTAGGAAGAGGAACGACTTTCTCACGGGCAAATAGTTTCGCGCGTCCGGCATTCCATTCGTTTGAAACGCTTAGAAAATTCAAGGATATTATTCAACATTGATATGTCGGCCTACGTTAGATCTATCGCGCGCTTTGCGTTTCGCTCGCTCGTGTCCTTCGAACGTCAGCCAACAAATTAAGCCAGGATCGGAAGGACTAAGCATACACACTCCGCCTCGATCGATCGTGTATTTCATTCTCGATTCTCTTCGAATATATTTGCATACAGCGTTTCGATATACAGTCTACTAAACATACATGCCATCATTTCTTCCCGCGATTTAGGATTTAATTCAACGACTTTTTTTAAAACACAGCAACTATATCACTGTCATTAAATATATATTCATCACGCAACTCGATAGTCAATGTATATTTAAAAAAATCCTTACTTCCGATATATAAGAGTGCTTAATTAAACAATCGTTCCCTTAATCCGTATTTTAACTCGTGTTGCTTTCTCAGCAAAAATCAAAGAAATATTTCTACATCTCTTCGATGTTTTTATATATACACATACACACACACACACACACACATACATACATATCCTCCTCTCGTTTATACGTTTAATCAACTCGCAGTGCGCTCAATTTATACACCGTTCTCGTCCTTGATTAGACACTATTCAGAGAGAAGAAACGCGCAAATGCCGTCCTCGTCCGCGAAATAGAAGCAATAGGGTATCGATACATCACCGTGGCGGTGGTTTCAGCTTGTCCTCTACATTCGTTAGAGAAACGTGGAGAAAAGGGGAAGGAGGAGGGATTCTTCGATCGATCGATCGATCACCTTTCCTTCTCCTTTCCCAGTTAAAGGGTACGTTAAACGCAAGAGAGATCCAAAGTAAACCGGCGGCGGCTTCTATTAGGATTCTCTCTATTCACCTTCCTCGGGCGCTTCATTCCTTAAGTGACCTCAACAAATTGAATTACGGTGTACAACGTCGCTCTTACTCTACGGTATCCATCATCGCGCGGAAACCGCGCTAACGGCGATCGCGAACTCGTCTCGTATATAACCGTCGCTCCAGTTTCGAGATTTGTCCCTATCGGAGAATTAATGTGAGATCATATAACTCCTTTCTCGCGCATTAAAATTTTATCCTGATACCGAATTAATGCCACGTAGGACAATCCGGGAAATCTGGGTCGCGTTTAAAAAGAGAAATAATTTCGCACACGCTTCTGTGTCGAGATTAAATTCGAGATAATTAATGTCAAGTACAAAGTGTTCTTCACGAGTTTGTCGAAGAAGTTGTTAAAATTGAGAGACCCAGAATTTTTTCTGGAATTTAAATATGGATATTTATTATCTCATCTCTCTTAATTGTCAAAGTATAACGAGAAATCTTTTTACGTATGTCTCGAAATTATTACAGCGATACCTCCGCTGATTAGATCTCGAGAAAAGTTACGTGATGATAACACAATTATATGATTGCACATTAATTATATATTACATTTCTGCGGATTGATATAAGCTGAAGCTCTCCAAGAATGGACTGGAAATAATTACGACGTCCATTATCGAAACATTCGTCACGCACGGATTTGCATATGCAGTTATAGGATATTTAACATGATATGCATATCACATAAGGTAGCTGCGCGATATATATGCGTATTCCTCGCCGCTCGCGTTCCTCGCTGAAACGCGAAATCCTTCCCGTATCGAAAACCATATCAAATTGTCGTCGCATTACATTGTTGTGACATACGTGACGTCACATATGTCGTAACCAGGTTGCAGGACGCGATCAGCGTTAGAGCGACGTGCAATTCTAGTCTCGAAAACCACCCAATAATAAATTAGTCGTGATTAATTTCTTATAATTTTCTATGCAAAATACATTCAACAAATACATTCCAATTCGATGAATTTTCGATTCATATAAGTATAGTCAATCATTCAAATTTATTTTAAATTCATGATTACTTTCTTTCCAATCAAAATAATTAAATGCACGTAGAAATAATTAATAATTAAATTTTTTGCGCTTAAAGATCGATTTTAATGAACTAGTCCTTCGAGTTCTTAACGTTACTTTGAAAAGTTTGAAAAGATAAAGTTTACAGTAAATCTTTTCACTGGAGAAGTTTGATTTCATGTTCATTTTATTTATTTTTTTAGTTTTTTATAGTTTGTGTTAAGCGTTGTAGTATATTATTAAAGAATTTGATCAGAATTTATATTAATATATAATATATAATAAACCGCTTACAATCCATCTAAAATTAAAAGTCGTTTGCAAGGTTCATGTAAAAGATATAATGAATAATAATTAATAATTATCCTCAGTGAATTATATTATATGTAAAAATATTAATAATCCATTATTTATAATGGAATATTCAATGATGAATTATAATTACTGCGTATATGTATATCTCCAACTGTATATATCTTACACAGTTTTTACGACTTTGTCAAAAATCATAAAAAACTAAATTAAAAAAAATATAATTTTAAGATTATCCTATTTTCTTCTTCTTTTTATATCTTTTCGAGTTTCTTTACAAATTACAAGTTTTTCGAAAACTCTCCGTCTACTTCAAAAACGTTGAAGAGATAATCTACTAAGACTTCGAAACTAAAATCGCACGTCATAGAGAGAAAATCCCGGTTGCAGAGAAGAACGCAAAGTTAGGAGAGAAATATCAACACATATCTCGATGTAAAAATAATTACGCCTCGCGGACCAGAGAATGGCACCAGCCGTTGCCAGTCGCCGGTTCTCCTCTTCATTTCCTGCCCCTTCCTTTCCGGGCACAGATCCGAGGATCGCCTAAACCGGATCAGGCGCGGGTGCGAGCAGCTGCATGCTACTGCTCGATTTCGCGATCTGCAATGTCAATGTCAGAGATCGCGCGCTATAACGCTATGATCTTTCAGCCCAAACACCATAACAATAACACAACAAAGACAAGAAAAAAAAACTACACTATCGACGAATAAGTCTAACAACATCTTATTAATCTTAAATTATAATATTGCTTCTTTATGAATAAAATATTAAAATAATAATTTTCAAGATACAGAGAGTTGGAAATCGAGGACTAGGATTGTCTAGAACATTACACGAATAAGATAACTATCACACGTTGATACTAGAAATAAATCCAGATATCTCGACAAATCGATAAATGTAGCATCGGATAATCGAAAATATAAGGAGCAGAAGGGCGCGACAGTTTAATTTAGTCTGACCTGAAAAACGAGGACGCGTCGCAATCAACCGGATTAAATAATTTGCGCACGAGGATTTCTAACGGCGTGGAGAGACAAAAGGAAGGTCAGACGCGCATATTTCCGACTCGAAACATTTAACCGCTCTTAATTTATTAAAGTCAAGTAATTCCTTAAAGGTACGCTAAAAAAAATTGCCTTGACTTATAAAATCGACGCGTAATTTAATTAAGAAGTGTCTGCGGTATCCGTCCGAGAGCTTTTAAGATAATAAAAAAGAAGATCAAAAATTTCTCTGAAATATAATATTATCTGAGAACAAATACGAGGAAAAAAAATAATATTAATTAAAATAAGATAAGAAGCTTGAATATATCAAATCTCGTTCGTCAAGGAGAAATTTTTCACGAGATGATTCAAGACAATCTGTAAATGCGAAAATATAAAAGACCAAGAAAGGACCATTAACAATACAAGGAAGGAATTTAATCGAAGGATTGCGGTTTGAGATAAACGAAACTTCGTCACGGCAAAGAGAATTCGTACCTGGAGGTCCGGTTGCTTGTGCGATTTCCTGGCGTAAACTTTCAAGACCCTGCAGTTACACGCGACGGAGAGTGCCACTGCCGATCCCTGTATAGTAGAATTGTCGTGTATAATAGGACGAGCTAGATAAAACTATATCATCGAATTACATGCCAAAGAAACACGAGCCATCTAACTTATGTTACGTTAAAAGGAAAATATTAGGAAAGCTTGAGAAAAGCGTTCAAAGAAAGTAGAAGTGTATCTAATATTCTCTAAATTCCCGACTTCACAAAAATACACACACATATAATATAATATTACATATAATATTTCTATTAATTATATAACATTTATATAAACGAGAGATTTGTGAAATTTTTTTGAGAAATCACAAATGTCCTAAATTCTGAGCGCCATTAATAAACGAGATATAAGAAAGTCAAGGATGAAGGAGAAGATGTATATAAGAATATATATCATATTGTATATAAAAATATTAAACATACAATTTTAATATGATATGATTTAAGAAGTAAAACTTGACAGTTTTTTTACGTGTTTTAAAAAGTTGTAAATATAATTAACTAAATTCTCTCCATTATCATTATTGTTAATTATTATTATTAAAATCAAAATTATAAAAACAAGTAAGAGATAAATAAAAAGAAACGAGAGGACAATATACGACATGTGAGGACATACAATTCGATGCTGATATAAAATAAAAAAAAAAGTCCGCGCGTCTTATGCCACTTCGAGATTCGTCGATCGCGAAAAGCTTTCGCTGTTGAAGGAACACTCGATTCGACTTGGCAAACTTGGAAGGAAATATGGAAGTAAATATATATAAAGAGATATATATACAGAAAGAAATATATATATATATATATATATATATATATATATATATATAAAGAGAAAAGGAGAGAAAGAGAGACATTCGCTTCGAAATGCCGTTTACGCTTGACGCAAGATCGAACGCGTCTTGGGAGCACAAAGTTCCTCAAGAAACTTGCCGTAAAAGGGAAAGAGATTCCGCACGTTCCCGCATTTGCTCTCTCGCCCCTTTATGCGCGATGCCGACCGAGAATCTCTCTACGTTGGAAATGAAGTCGGTGTAATATCGGGGGCTAAATCCGCGAACCGTATGATAATCGGAATATTTGAAAACTTATGCGAAAAATTTAATTAAAATGCGAACTTAGTTCGAGATAAATTACGCTCAGACAATGATAGAAGAATGTGGTCCAAATAATGATCCAAGTAATAATCCACATGATGATCTGCATGCGCACTGGTCCGAATAATGATCCAAATAATGGTCCGTACAATAACTCCAATAATATAATCAAAAATAAATATGTAATATTTCATATATATATATATATATATATATATATATATATATATAATTCGTAAATTTTTTTTAGTTTCTAATAGAATGCGACAAGATGCGATGTTATTCGCGAAAAGCTAATAATTCCTCACCTTTCAACGTCAGTCTCTAACGCTCGCGCTCGTATACTCTATCGAAATTACGAAAATATCAGGTGGTCGTAAGGTATGCCATTAGGGAAGGAAAACGACGGGAGGAAATGGCGCACTTGGGACTACATCTTCCAAAGGTTCCTGTTACACCGAGTATCATCTCTCCCACGTATTTGAGGCGAAATGATCCCTTGCACGCGCGGAGACTTTTTACAACCCCTGCGGTATCTTTGCCCCTGAAGAGTACCTGAAGAGAATGACCCGTGCAGAAAACCGCCCACAGGAAGGGAATCTTCCAGACCCTGGACGCCACCCCGCAGGCCGCGACTAGACCGACGATCACACTGACCTTCAGGAAGAGCATCAGCTGCAACGCCCGCCTCCTCTTCATCTTCTCGCGCTGTTTTATCTCGAGCTGCATACTGCATGTGTACCTGCGCGTATGCGATTTACGCGACGTGTGACGTAATTCGTGACCGAAGCGAGATACGCAAGAGACTTTCGCACCATAACTCGGAAAAGCAAAGTTTAAAATTACGATGAAAATTTAAGAGTCGCTACAAATGTGAAAAGTTGTTCAAAATTTTATATGTGAACTTCTTAGAAGCTTACGTTTAAGAGGTTTGCCATTAATATCGAAAATTTTTAATCAGCACTTTCGCAAAACTGCGCGTGATTAGAACATATTTAACATTAAATGAGTTGATAATTTGTTATTTTTAATTTGATGTTAGAAAATTTTCTATTATATCTATGCAGTCTTTTCGGGATCATTAAATTAATATCGAGCTTTAATTGTAAGATAACTATACCTCGATACAATTGCAGCCTTGATGAGGTAATAACTGGATGCTAGTAGTAGTAGGACGACCGGCAAGCCATACGCATAAATCGTCGCCGTGGCTCCCAGAAACCTGAAATTAATAAAGTACATAATATGGATTAAATATTGTTCATAATTAAAAATTGTTAAACAAAAAAATATATAATATAAAATAAATAATAAAATATAAAAATAATATAAAATTTTTTGTTATCTGAGCAAAAAAAAAGTCGACTTAAATGTCATCTCTGAAAATTTTATTTTTACTTTTTGCGAATAAAACTTGTGTTAAAATTGATTTTAGATCTGCTTATTAAAATATGTATGTGTTGTAGAAATTTTTATAATGAATATATCAAGTATTCACGATATAAAATGATTTGAAACTATTACGTGATAAAAAAATATCGCTCATCGTAATGAAAATTCAATGTTGCAACTCTCATGAAACAGGAAAAAGAAATGCGCCAGAAATATTTATTAGCTGCCGTTTATGTATATATATGTATATATATGATCTCGCCTCTTTAGATCTCTCTCTCTCTCTCTCTCCCTCTTTCTCTATAAATCGCAAATACGCGCGGAGGAATAGCTAAAATCCCGTTGCTCTTTTCGTCGAAAACACTTTGGATCGAAGGGCGAGTGTTTACAAAACGCGCGATTTTATCGAGGAACACTCGGGCGATATCAAATACCCATTTTCGGTGCTCGCCTACTTTGCACATGTCGGCAGAGCGATTTTAATACACGCTCGCACAAGAAATATTCCCTGCCGTTTATTTCCCTCGATTGCATCTCGCATATATTCTCAACCACGAAGGAAGCTCGACAAAAGAAAATCCCGCATCTTTCGAGAACTTTTTAGAATCGTAAACATAGTGGAGAACACATGATCGCAATAAGATTGCAAAAATATATGTTTAATTGATAATAATAAAATAATGTACGAAATTATATATTATATAATGATAAAGAAAATAGAACAGAATGATTCTAAGGTTGAAATTTGAGAACAAATTTCTAACAATTTCAGTTTTTAAATAAATTCAAAATTATATAACGTAAAATCATATTAAAATTCTGATATTTTCTAGTATATCAATTCGCTTAATAAAATAAATATTTCAATTTTCTATTCATTTCATTTCTTTTCTATTCTTTAAGATTTTATCTTTTCTTGCGCATGTGATACATAAAATTAAGGAATTATTACATAAATATTATTAATGATCTCTATCGTTGTTATTACTAAGCTCGCCTACTTCTAAAACCGTAAATAGTTTAAAACCCAGATTAAATCCTTAATATCTACCTCAACGATCTTTTAATATGACATCAAAAGAGAGGAAAAATACGTGAATAATTCTTGGAAATTGAATGTCTACGCAAATATGTTTTCGTAGAGGAAAATTGCTCTCATGATAATTCAAATATGCATAGTGTAATAAATATTCTGTAGTATTTGATATACATTCAACGGTTAATATTTTGAGAAAATTGTAGTTGAATTTTTAAGAAATTTAATCTAACCTTTAATCTCTCTTTTTTTCTTCTTTTTAAAATAAAATTTAAGAGAAATTTTTAATATTAAATTATTGTTTTAAAAAATAATCTTTTTCACAAATTTTTCTCATTTTAATATCCTTATATTTATAAAATAAAATTAATTTTTATAATCTGCATAATTGTGAAAACAAATAAAGTTCTAAATATTTTTAATAAAGAAATGAAAATTTATAATAAAAAAAATTGTAATTAAAAAAGCATATATTTGATATACAATTTGGTAAAATTTATATTATATATTAATATTGTAGAGCAAATAATAAATTTAAATCTTATCTCAGGATGACAAAAAAAAAATATAACGAGGTATCGCACAATGATACATGATATTCATGCTTTTATCGAAAACCTATCTTTTGAAAAATAGCAAGAATCTCGTTCCGGTACGGTATTCCAGTTCACCGTCGTCGACGAATCTGATTTAACGAAAATTGGTAGCTCGGTGGTATCGTGGGATAAACGAAAGAGAGAGAGAGAGAGAGAGAGAGAGAGAACAGAGAAAACACGGTGCGGGCGGAGGAATCGGAAAGAAATAAATAAATAAACTGCCTTGTATATACACGACATTCCTTTCGGAGGAGGTTTCCGGCAAAGCAGAGAACGTTTCCGCTCCTTTCCGATATCCCGTATCTCGTCCGACCGGAGAAGCCGAGCATGGAAAAAGGACTTCGCGTTCTTTTCCGGCGAAATATTCTCCGCCGTTTGGGGAAAACCGAGTCCCATCAAGGTTACCCCGCTACCGTGTCGTCCCCTCCCTGCAACCAACCCCTGGTAAACAAAGAGAGTCGCGGCAACGTAACGCGAGCACGACGGCGGAATGCGCGCATTAGGAACAGAATTGCATCACTCCGTTAACTCACGCTCTCTCTCTCTCTCTCTCTCTCTCTCTCTCTCTCTCTCTCTCTCTCTCTCTCTCTCTCTCTCTCGCAAAGAGAGATGCAAATGCTGGTAATTTTCTCGGTGCAGTAACCGTAACTTTCCGAAATGGAGGGTGAAAGATTTTCTCTCGACCGAGGAGAAAGATGGAATAAATTGACACAACTTAACGGTTGCTTTAAATCAAGTTAATATCACTTCGATCTATTAACAGGTTTTTGATTGATTTTATCAAATTCACAATCAAAAGAAATAAAATTATAATTGAAATAATATATAGTTGTAATTTGTAATGTATGCATTTAGTATTTCTGCGAAAAATATTTTATAAAATAAAATGGAATAATAAACTATGATATGAGATTTTGTTAATTTTAATACTCATTTACTTTTATCAATTTAATTTTCCGCATACTTTAAATTGTGTTTCCTTTTTTTTAGGGTAGATATTGTTATATCAGTTTAAATAGCGCAATTTGTTAATATAACCCAGAATAGAAATTTTAAAATAGAAATCTTGAAATCTTGCTTGATATATGTAAGATGCGAGCATAGGAATAAAACGTAGAAATGATATAAAGGCTTCCGCCTTTCCGGATTCGATAGCAGAAAAGGAGCAAATGAACTGTGTCGAAGAAGTTTGAAGCCGACGGATAAATGCAGACGCGGAAACGAGAGACGAGAACGAAGAGATAAGGAAGAAGTTCAAGCAGATAGTTCGAGCCAACACAAATTGAAATATACAAAATATACTGAACATTTAACGTTAAAAATTAATTATTTCGATTAATCATAAAAAAAATTAATTATTTATTTATTAATATATAAGAATTATAAAAACAATTATTCAATTATATTATAATCATAAAGGTATTCTTATATATTAATTATATATATATATATATATATATATATATATATTATTTTTTTTAATTCATAAATTCAATAATGATTTAAAATTCTCAAAAACATCAATTAATATCTATTTATTGATGGCTATCAAAGTCTTACCAGCAATTGAAGGGAGTGAGATCAACGACATTCCAGAAATTGTTGCTTTCGTGGCTTTGCAGGAGAGTCGCCAACGCGAGGCAGATCAACGGCGCGCCCCAGGCGAAGAGGCTGTACTTGAGGTATGTTGGCGGATCATCGCGACGCGGTAAAGATGCCACGGTAGCGTACAGATGATGGCACATCGACGCCAGCCAGCAGACCACCGATACCCGCAGATATTGCAAACTCAGGCCGAGCGAGATGCAGAGCTCCGAGTCCTGAAAAGTGAAAAACGACGTTCAAAGATCTGTCCTGTAATCTTAGAAAAATGAAAATCAGTTTTTTTTTTCAATCGCGAAATAAAGAATTAAAGCACGATCTAAAAACAATGTAATTTAGAAATTTTTTAATTCCAAAAAAAAAAAAATTGGGAGCACGAAAAATTCTTTCTTTCGATAAATTTTCTTTTGTCTTTCGAATAAAAATTATAAAAATCTAATAAATAATATCACGTTGCAAAAGAATGAAGAGGATTTTTAAAATACATTATTATTTTTAATAAATAAAAAAGAAAAAGAAAACACATCAAGTAATAAACGGGATAAGATAGTCCTCGTTCAATTTATGGATTATGGATTATGATGGGCTATGAATTTTGTGCTCGCGAACGAAACTGTCCGGTGGTATTTTCTAACGGGGCTAAACGTCACTGTCAATTTGATCCATGTAAACGGCGAATATGAATAATTCGCAATAGTAGTCTAAACCTGCGAATCGCGAATGAATGCATGGCCGGCGAATTATTCACGTCAGAAAATCCACAATTTCGATCGAATACCTCGTGTAATACGAAATAATCGATCAATCGCCGCTAGCGAGCGCATTGTTGATTCGACAATTTCTGCAATAACTCTCGTATACATCGGTTAAATAGCATGGGATTAATATTGCTAAGTAGTAATGACGTATGAAAGCCCTTAAATCCTTCGTTGTACCTTCGCGGCCGAAATAATTCGCCGCAACAGCTGTATACCGTGAAATTCGGAACAATAAACCTCCATCGATAAACGCGTAATCAGTTTAATATCGTTGTAATTCGAAATAATAGCCAGCATGTTTATTGCAATCGATACAAAGACTCGATAATTACAATCATTAACTCAGATCAAAATATAATTCTCATTTGAGTAAACACATACACAGAAATCAATTTAATTAATTAAATTATTTATATCAATTTAAATTATTTTTATCAATTTAATTAAATTATTTAAAAATATAATTCTTATTAATTATTAAGTATATTAAAATAAAAAAATTTTAAACCACCAAAATATGATCTCTTGGTTTTATTTGAAAGAAAATATAAAAGAGCTTAAAGTTTTTCCTCTGGCGCAATCTATATAAGATATTGCAGAATAAAAGAATCGTTCGCAACAGATAGATATGATATCTCTATTCTCTCTTACAACTTAATGAACTGAAGCGGTTTCAGTAAATGTGTACGCATCCAATGTCTGCCTTTGACAAATAAACTACGTGGACGATTTGTTGTCGTGTGTAACGCGACGCTAAAAGAGAAGCCGGCTTTCTGTCTCTCGTAACCGATGCTCACAGCAGCACATACGATATATTCCTCTCGTCGATGCAACTCGTCGCAACAATCGCGCGAGGGGAGCAAAAGGGGAAGAAAAAGGGGAAACGTGCTTGCGCATCGAAACGGAAGCGGAAATAAATTGGAGGGTGCGCGCGAAAGGTGCCTTCCTGGAATTCGCGGTTCATGCTGGGATACAAAGGGCCGGTTGCTCTGCAGAGAGCAAAATTGCATCGAGCGAGCGAATAGTTCACGTCGGGGGACAAATTTTACATGGACATACGTTTTCCAACGCGATCCACCTCTACGTGCAATTCTCGCGCATCATTAAACCATCCATTTCCCTTCAATTTTCACTTCATTCGAACGTGCATCGGTGAATAAAATTTCGAACTCAATTTTTTTTTTTTTGGTTTGTTAATATCGATAAAAATCGAACGAAATGAAGAATCTTAATTAAAGATCACTTTACTTTTATCGAAACGATTCTCTTTCGCATGCAATTTTTCAGTGAATTTACCGATTATTATTTTATTCGACGATTCTGACCTCAATTCTTTGATGAAAAAAATTCTGTATGGAATATTATTTAGTTAAAATTTTATTCTTTACATACTCCGATAAGAACAATGTTGCGTTACGAATATTAGTATTTTCCATGCGGAGAGAATATTGCATATACAAGTAAACGTACCGCGGCGAAGTAATATAACTCGGTTTATCTTCGCTTTCGGTCTGGATACACGAGAACTCTCTTCGGGAATTTCGTTATAACACGAAAATACGCGCGTTTGCGGGCACGCTAAACCCACCTACGTGAAGTTTCAAGTTATTCTCCCGTCTTGTGGAGCAGCATTCTTATTCGATTGAATTTTTGCCTCGAAATTCAATAAAGCGCTCATACCGATTCCTTATTCCGTGAAGGGTACAACTGTAACGATAGTCATTGTGCTACGCATGCGACCGCCGCTATTGTGTATTATCGTCTAATTCGATTCGAGTCAATGATATCGTCAAGTCGCTGCATGAGATATTTCTGCAATCATTCTTGCGACACAATGCGATGAAATGAATTTCCGCGCGTAATGAAACAACATTCGCGTCACGCGTATTCAGAGAGAATTGTGTCATTGTGTGCGAAATATCGTCGACGAGGTAGTGACTGTGGGTTGCAACTCTGAGATTGTCGGATACTGTCGCTAGAAATAATTTTCGAGATGTCTTTGTTGAGAATCAGCGCGATTTTCCGCTCACAGTCGTCAAAATGAAAAAACCCGTTTTAAGTCAGACAGATAAAAAAAAAAAAAAAAATCCCGATTGTTTCATTGGATTGTGAGTTCGCGGGGGAAAATGTTTTCGCGGATTTTGCGCTAACGAGGTTAATGAAAAGAGACTTAAAATTTTCAACCGGCAGCCATATCGAATTAAATTAGAGACACGTCTGTGTGATAATGGTTTGTAACTCGAGCGTGCACTCTGCCGTACATGTGGGAGGTCACACAAGGGATATATTGCAAAATATCACCTTCTCAAAAAGATTCTTTTGCAAGAGTATAAGGCAAGATATTTTTGTTGTTTCTGTAAGAGATAAAATATTTTTTCAGCAAATATCTTATCTTCTATCAATTTATTTAATTTTTTAATTATCTATTTTAAACATTTCCTCTCGTTAAAATTGTTCAAATTTTAAATTCAAGATAGATTAATGGGAAAATTATTATCCAGAATTCTTTTGATAATCAAAAGTATCTCAATTAAATTAAATTTATAAACATTACAATTAAATTAAATTTAAATTATTTTAAAAGATTTATATATCAAAAGTATTTATTTAAACATAAAATACTAATATTCCATATTTTCTGTAACTTTGCAATCAGTATTCAATGTACCTTCACTGCAAAAGCATGCTCTCTTTTTTTTCATTTTCGAAGAGACCTTGCGCATTCGTTAAAATCGAGATAGCTGGCTAATCTCTGCCTGCTGACAGTTTCAATTGATCAAACAAGACAGAATTAAAAGAACATCATACGGCGAACGAGAAGTCCTTTAGAGAGATCTAAATTATTCACAGCCATTTCGCACGCTGCGGTGGAAAAGAAAAAAAAAACAGAAGTTGAAAAGAGCGCGTCGAAAGCTCGACGTTCGTCGCCTTTCATGCACGGGTAAGTCCTGGATTATCCTCGTGTCTAACAGCTACGTAGGATATCGGGAGATTTGATCTCGGCGTCAACGAAAATCGATTCCTTCGCGAACCGACTTTAGGAGTCTGTCAAACGTAATATTATAAGAAGGCTTCGTATTCATGCCATGGATGTTACTGTCATATTTCGCTATAATTATTTATTTATAAATTAAAATATTTTTTCTAGATTAGAACATTATATGTGTTTATTATAATTATTATTTTATAATTAGCACATTTTAAAACATTTATATTTAAATATATCGATAATCCAAATATTTTAAAGTTTTGTGAAGATAAAGCTCGCTTAAAATTAAATAAAACATCAAACTATCTTATCTATTGTATTTGTGCACGTGTTTAGAGAAGAAAAAAAAATTTATTTGTAATAATTTATAAATTAAAAAATGTCGATACTTCGATATTTTTTCATTCCAAAAAAATCCACATCAAATCAGCATCAAATAATCTACATAAATATAAAAAATAGCATTAGAAACGTTATGTTCACAGGGGATTATCGTGAGATTTTAACGGGTGCATTCCCGCGAGTATCGTTTCCCGCTGTAACAGTAATTGGCAAAGTTTTTATATCGCTATAGTCGTTTTTCAAAAGCTAGTAAACGCTTTTACATTGCCCCGTTTTTTAAATTACGTTTTTAAATCTTCTATTAATTCCTCCGTTTAAAACCGAGCACACAAGCGCGATATCGCTTTTAACAATATTTCTCATCGGCGTAAAATATTGGAAATGATTCTTTTCAATAATTCTCGCGAACTTATATAAGAGATGATGAAACTATCATATTTTCAACGTTAAATAATAGCTATAATAAAATCCAGCTGAGCAATAAAGAATGAATAAATTTTCTTCACTTGATTCATACACTACCCTACTTATTCATTTTTATCTATAAGTGATAAAAAGATTCATGATAGGATAAAGATTATACGAAAGACGAGAAATTGATAAAGGCTACAGGGGGAGAGAGTTTGCAGAAGTGAGATTTGAAAAATGTGCCTAGTCCGGATTTCATTTCTTTCTCTCGCGATTACCATCGATCGAATAAAAAAAAAAAAAAGAAAAAGAGGAAAGAAGAAAGACGAGCAGACTTACAGCCTGATTTCTCGACAACGTAGTAAGGAAATGAATTACTGCCCTCTTCAATTTCGCATATTCGCAGATGCAATACGGATAAAGGGGATGGGGCGCCTTTTCCGCGCGCGAGGACTTTTCACCGCGCGACGATCTCAATCTCGAGAGCGGAACACGAGAGGATATGCGCGATCGATTTAAGCCGCGTCTCTCTTCCGCTGCGAGAGATTATAGCGAAGTAATATCGGAAATATGTAGGCCGTGCTATGCGAACCGAGAATATCACGCTTGCGACATATATTTCGATGAGGAAAAAAGTGCCGTTTTTTATCTACGTCGTTTCAATTTTTAATTTACAAAAAACATAATCCCGCTGATAAAAAAAAAAAAAATTGAATTTTCGTTCATTTTATATCCGCGAAAAAAGCAAAAAATATAATTTAATAATATTCTAATTTATAGATTATCGAGTCTCTCGAGCACAAAATTATTGTTCAATGAGAAAACACACTGTTCTATAATTTCGATTATTATTTTATACAGAACTATGACGTTTATTGGTTGTCCCAATAGTCCTGTATTACGTCGACTAAGTCTTCGACAAAATCCTGCGCTACCAAAATAAGCTCTCATCCATTGTAAAC
>JBCEZX010000005.1:4301269-4379828 GCA_039654345.1 Cataglyphis cursor | reverse complement strand
GAGAGAGAGAGAGAGAGAGGAAAATATATATAGGAAACATATGTGTAATAAATATTTTATATTACATCTAAATTCCAATGAAAATTAGATGTAATATAAAAGCGAATAAATTGGGAAAGAAAATAAAAACTTCATCAACGGAAAACAAAGGAAAAGGACGAAAAACGAATCATTACAAGTGTCACGCGTGCATAGCTCAAATGTTATCCGCATAGATTAGACGTCACGAGAATAGTCGACATAATTTGCATACTAACGTAGCTGTCACAGAACTATTGTTGTTTATGCGCCCATAGTTTTGCCCGGTATTATAGTTTCCCTACGTATCCATGTAAAAGATTTTATTGGATTTTCTATGACGCTAATGTAGCGGTCGTAGTCGTTTATATCAGTACAAGATACACGTGACAGACGGAAAGACAAAACGGACATACGTATGCATACACGAAAACGTACACGTAGAGAAAAGAAACAAGAGATGAGGAGGAAGCGCGGGTGTCAAGATAAAAAAAAAAAAAAAAAAAAAAGATGAGGAAGAGAGAGAGAGAGAGAGAGAGAGAGAGAGAGAGAGAGAGAGAGAGAGAGATGCGTATACCCTTCTGCAACGTCGCGCTATCACGAATTGCGTTGTTCTCATCCGTATGTACGTAACACGGAGCATCGTGCTCGATGCTGCGTGCACGTGTAAACACGTACACACGTCGTCGCGGCCGCAACGGTGGTGCATGGTGCGGAATGCAAAGTAAGATACAACAGAGATCGTGCGCGGCCTACCTCTCGCAAAACTCGCTTTTGTATCTACGTGATTTTTCGTAGCGTTTCGCGATGCTCTATAAAATTCAAAAGAGAAAAAAAAAAGACGAAGAGGAAAAGGAAGAATGTCGGTATGTCAAGCGCTTTCGACAATTCATTATTCTTACACACAAAACTTTATGGAATCTACATATAATAGAGCTTATCAGAGAGATAAGAAAAGATGTCGATATGTTAAGTATCACCGACGTTTTATTATTTTTATACGAGATTTTTTCATCTAGAAATAAGAGAGAGAGAAAGAGAGAGTTTCTCAATATCTTCTTTTTAAAAAGAACTTTCTCTTCAATCAATAATTTTATTTAAAATAAGACCTGATAGAAAAATGACAGACCTTTTTTTTTGTAGCAAACTAATAAAATTTACGGAAGTTCAGAAAAGAAAACGTCGGTATTTTGAGCGTTGCCGACAGTTCATTATTCTTGCACACGCGAAGATTTCATTAATAATATACCGCATTTTCGTAGAAGAAATTTTAAGCAGACACATCGCTTTGGAATATCAGAATAATTTTTTTTATATAAAACATAAAATGTAAATCATAAATTGAAAAATTAATATATAATTTTATGCATTTTAAACCATTCAATTATCTAAACATATTGTAAAATCTTTTATTCTTTTTTTTTTTCTCTAGAATTTCAAAAAGATAATTTGTTTTATCTACAAAATTTTCCAAAATGACATTTCTCTACTATCTGATATTCCGAAAACTTTGAAATTTGCTATTAACAAATGTTTATACATATCAAAATCTGTTAGTATCAAATATCACGCGTAATGTATTAATATTCGCCTTTTCACGCTATTCTCAACGAGTAAATAAATTCCCGATTCTATGTAAAAAGCCAAACAGACATTCATAAATATTAGCTTTACAAAAATTCCATCTGTTCGTCCAATATTTATAAAACAATATATATGTTTAAAAAGTTAGTGATATTGTGTAAATCTTTGTATAGAATGCTTAAATATATAAAATATATTGCCTGCAAATATAAAATATGAAATATATAAAATATCAAAAATAAAATATAACAATACAAAATAAATGTTATTTTCTTTCAAAGACGCAACATCCAAATAATATTTTATGTATTATTTTTTCCAAATAAAAAAAAAAGACACAGCTAATGAAATATTGATAAAATATTCTTTTCCAATATACTATATATTTTTATAAAAAGTTTTAACAAAATTCTAAAATAAATATTATTTAATATTACAAAACATAACATGGCATAGAAATAATAATAAGATAATAACAAAAAATTAAGATAATAAAAAAACATTTACATTATAATAGTTCAAATATATTTTATTAATTTTATAGAAAATTTATCATAGAAATAATATATTGTATTTTTAGTACAACAAATTATATTTTTTTCTGCCAAGGATTTTCCATTAAATGCTTTAATTACCATATACACACAAGAAAACAAATTAATACTTTAAATAAATTTTAGAAGCAATCAAAATTAAATGTAGAATAAAAATAATTAGATGCGCGTGCATTTGCTATTTATAAAACCTGCAAAACAACTACTTTAGTCAATATCTATATTCTACATTTAGAATAAAAGGTAATTATTAGATTTCCTTACCCTCAGATATTATACACAAGATATTTTCGCACAAGAAAAGAGTAAAATTCAGAATCACACAGGCGGTACATTTTACACGGAATATGAGCCATGAATACGAAAATCTCTGTGTATCATTTCTGTAAAGTAATATAGGATGAGCATCACGTACAAAGTTTTCAACCTAGTTGCGAAAACGTATATGATGAGATTTACTAAAGATAAAATGACTAAAGTGCGCTCATTTCGCAAATGACCCATATGTCACTTGTTACACGACACTTTCAAATGATCTACTTGTGTCGTTCCGAGATGATTGAAAGCTATTTAAGACAATTGAAAATGATCAGTAAATACCATGATAGATTTATGAATGAATCGAATAATATAAGAAAAATGTGATTTGAAAAAGATTTTTCTTTTTCTTATTTTTTAAAATTGATTTGATGGTTAAAAATCAAATCTTCTAAAAGGATAAAGAATGATAAAATATATATTTATCTCTATCTTATGTAGTAATATTAAATAAATTACAGAAATGCACAAGAAATTTATTGTAATCTAAAATTTTGATAAAAACTATGTTCTAAAATTTAATTTTCAGTTAATTACTAAAGGTGTATATAATAAGCATTCGTACTAATAATCGTTATTAAAGATCGGAGTTTTAATCCGGCTGACGTAATCGGAATCGCGTATAAAACAAGCGTATCGCGCTGTTCCGATCATTGCCCCCTGCCCTTCCCCATCCCCCCCCCCTCCTCCTCCTCGACGTAACGCTAATTACATTATTTTCCAATAAGAAGTTAACGCGTCGATAAGTATCGAGCCGATTTCGTACAACGTGGAAAAACCGGATCGCGTTGACGCGTCCAACCTCCCCCTCCCCCTCCCCCCTCCCCCCCGGATAAATTACGAGCAATCGAGATTCTCTAATGCGATTTTTCGATGCGAGCCATTTGCAAGTGCTCCATCCGTTCTCGACGATCCCAGTAGAGTCCGGATAATTACGCTCAGCACATTGCGCTATTTTTCATTTTTTTATCTCTTTCTTTTTCTCTCTCTCTCTCTCTCTCTCTCAATCTTGCTGATTGGCCCCGTGGCCTTCGCGCGTTTTCTCCGCTCACGTGCATTCGCGTCGGCGTCAATAAAAGAACGCGATAATCGGAGCTAACAAGAAGGAAACGTACGTTTCCGCGGGAGAAAAATAGAGATCTAGAAATTGCGACAGGTATTACGCAGCGTGTCGAGAAAGAGAATACGAAGTGTGACGTATCGGTAAGAATTGTGCGCATTTTTCAAAAGTGACAAATGCACGTGATTATGTCCCGGTACGGTGAGCATCGATCGCTTGAGAGATCCACGCGAGATACGGAACGTTGCCCCCCCCCCCCTCCCCCTCCGCCCCCCCCCCCTCCCCCTCATCATAATCGAAGCGTTCTCCGGTGACGGATTGATCGTTATTCGACCTGCCGGTAATCGCGAGCATTCGAGCGAATATCGGAAGATTGCCCGACACCTGACGCTTCCCAAACATCTTACTACTCCTCTATGAGCGTAATACACAAATGCAATATGAACAAGTAATACGGTACCGCAATCATGCTTATGTGTTCACTTCCCGTGAACAGCTAATAGAGACAACGTTGATAACATATCCATTTCAAAATATTTATATTAATGTATGTTCCACACCTAGGAAATTTTTCTTGATTTATAATCAAATTTTATAATAATGTTACGTAATATACAATCACGCGGTTGGAAATATTTACAAAAAATAAAACTGTATGAAAATTAATTTATAAATTAAATAAAAATTAATTTCTAAAATATTTAAATATGACATACAAAATATTATATTAATATTTGTGTATGACATAGAAAATATATCGAAAATAAAACTAAATATAAAAAAAAACCTTCTAAATAAAAATTCCAGAGTTTTTCAAGAAGGAAATAAACAACTCCAAATTAATCTAATGTACACATTAATTACAGTCAAGCGTATAATTATAAAATTATTATTCTAATGCTCACTAACTGGCAAGGTAATTTTGAATTGTTATTCACATACATACATATATCCACACACAAAACCTAGCCTTTTCACCCTAGCCTTTCTACTAAGCCCCGCGTTAGTAGCCGTCAGAATGAATCAACGGCACTGATAATAGCCAAAGAAGATCGCACCAAGTACAAAACAATATTTGCTTTTGTCCGCAAATAGCCGTAAAAAAAATCATATTTTTACGAGACAAATGGAAATTTACCTGGAAAAATAAATATTTTGAAACAATACTGTTGAAACATGTCCAATAACATACAATCAAAAAAAAGGTAATTTTAAAAATCAGAAAGATAATTTTTAGACATTTATAAAATGTTCGCAAAAAAATGGAACATTTTTAATTGCTTGAATTGTATGTATAATAATGTTCATCAATTTTGATAAATTCATTTACTAAAGATGACAAATAGCGACGCTAATATATCACGATCAAATTAAGGATATATATGATCGCATTAGAATTTCGTACTCGCGGAAATGAGGTCCTCGTCGTGAAATCCACGAGATATACGATCCAAATATGATAATGGTCACGCTCGCAAAGTGTCGATCGTGGGTTCATTTATCACGCCGACATATAGCTCCAGGAATAAAATGTCTTTACGTATCACGGTAACTTTTGTACGAAATGCACGTGATAACTTCAATTCACGTTTTTATAATGAAAAATTAATTTTAACTTTCAACAGATAATCGCTAGAGATAATACGCATGTTAAAGTCTTTGCAATTTTATATACTTAAAAAAAAAAAAAAAAAAAAAAAAAAACTAGCTATTGACAGTGCAATTAAAAATTATACAGAGTATAGAAGAAATGAAAATATATCGTAAAAATGAAATTTGCATACATGATCAAATATACTATTTATTAAAGAAAGAGAAAATTTTCTTTGTCAAAATATACTTTCCGTAACTCGTTATATGCAATTAATTATTTTTTTAAATTTATAAAAATATTGCAGTATAAAATAAATCTTTCTCCTCTCTCTCTCTCTCTCTCTCTCTCTCTCTCTCTCTCTCTCTCTCTTTCTCGCCCGACGTTAACTCATTTTCAATAGTACTTATTACATCTCACATTCCTTCACATTTTAATCTTGTACGAGAAAAAAGTCATTCGAAAAAGTGTCAATTTCCCGTGGCAACTGTATAATGTTCTTCGTTGCACATAATAATTTTATCTCGTAATATATCACATTTATGTAAAAGAAAAAAGAAAGGAAATGCTAAAAAAACTGCTGACATATTGTAATCCGGGGTGTGGAGAGCTGCACGATCGATCGTTATAAACTGTTAATTCGCGTGTTGCCTTACACGTCATACGGCTTACCTGCGTGAGCTATTTTCCCCGTGTGTCATACACCCTTGGTAAAACTCTTACGTCGGTTAGAATAAATAATTTTCGGTGACCTTGGTGTGTGAATCGTCCGCTCACGATTCGCACATTTGTCTTACTGACGTGCATCCACATTGATCGCCAATTAACGTTGCAAAAACTCATAGATTGCATGTTCGATACGTTACATTAGTGCAAACTTTAATCTTTAACAAATATTGCAGTCGCTTTGTTTAATTGATGATACATGTAATTCTCTAAATAGTTGGGAGAATTGTAAATGAACGAAACAAAACCAAAGTTATGACCACAACGTTCCAGTGACTATGTAAACAATTAAAATGAATTTCATATATCAACGTCGAATGTAACGTCAGTATTGTAGTAATGAGGAAAGTATAACATTTAACGACTTTTAATGACCAACAATACATTGTTAAATACAATGTCAAGATATACAAAACGTTTCTGAAATGTTTCCACCAAAATATCGTGTAAAGCATCCATTAAAAATCCACTATCACTTTAAAATTGCGATCACTTACATTTTTTACAAACTACATAATAAATACTTGAATTAAAAATTTATCGAAAAATAAATAAAGTTCGATGCATTACTCTAGTTAATATTTTATTAAAACGCGATTTGAAAAAAAAAAGATATAAACGATAATAAATGTATAAAATGCATTATAGGTATTAAATTTGAAAAAGAATAAAATTTCACATTTTTTGAAATTATTTGTGTATGAAGTATCTGTGTATAAACATTCCACAAATGCAAATAGCATAAGATAGCTTAGATTAATTGCAGTTTAGTATTTATATTTCCATTTGTGAATTAGAGAATAAACTACTAACAAGAGATAAAAAGATAAAAAATGAAAAAAGGAAATATTGCCACTACAATCTCTAATTCAGAGAAGCAAAACTTGCACAATCTATAAACCCCCTGTGGCAAAAGCCACTCATCTGGCGGCGCCAGGGTGGCCCGCTTCAAGTGGCTGAGGGAACGAAAACCGTAGTGGACGCTTTTGCGGCGAGAAGGTTGGCTTGAATTATGAAAATAATATATACGGGGCCAAGTCAGGTGGAAATTAAAATGCCACAGTCGCCAGATTAAGAGTAACACATAGCGTGGGAGAGCTGAGAGAGAAGGTATAAGAGAGAGAAAGGTAAGGATATGAGAGAGAGAGGAGGGAGGAAGCCGTTTCCCCTCTTTTAAACTTAACACAAGCGAGGTCTACAAAGTAGCGTTGGAATCGAATACGTTCCCAGTGACATAAAAATACTTTTTCACATAGTCAGCGCTGTATTTAATTTCTTCTTTCTTTGATATAAGTCAATTCGCTTATTCTTTTGGTGTTGTAAAAGATTAACACAAAAACACGAGTATTTTCGAAATGTAAGATTCAATGCAAGAAAAAATTAATTTATATAATTTATACATATTTAAAACTTTCTTTTTCCAGTTATTTTTTTTTCAAATATATGGAATATCTATAAATAAAATAATTCTTGGAGAATTTATTTATACAATTAAACTTTTTCTTCTCTCTTCCTCGAATTATATTTTTTAATTTAAGATTCATGTATTCTATTTCGTCATTAAATTTTACGAGAGAAACGCGTATCACAATTAAAAAATAGATTTTTTGAAATATTATTATATATATATAATTCGCGTGAGATTACGTTTCATTTGCTTAAATACTATCCGCTTTAATACCATCCTTAAATTCATTTGTACTTGAAAGAAACATCCACTTTAAATCCCGTATAATTTTTGGAATATTAAACATTATTTGCAAGACACTCGTAATTATAGTCATCAGTTGCATTGCAATTCTACCTCTTTTATAGTATCATCATTTGTAATTAGCTCAGAAGCTGCACTTTTAAATGTATTTTAAAACGGCGAGAAATTTATGTTAAATGTCAAGTTATCAACAAGTACCAATTACATATCACGTGCGTACGTAATATGCGATAAAAGTATGTAAAAAATTTTTCCAAGATATAAAAAAAACCCCACATTCTCCATCTCCTCGAGACCTCCTCCACCCTTATCCTGCGGCAAACTTGTTTGAACGTAAACCGATCCAGATTCGGAGTAGTCCCCTCACTAGTCCAGGTAGATAAGTGTATGTCGGAGTTTGCTGCCTAGGGCATCGTAAGGAAACGGCCACAAATAAGGGACGGCGGATAAGGACAGACAAGCGAGCGGCGCAGGTCGACAGAGAGGGGCGACGGAGAGAAGGAGAGAGGGAAGGAGAAAGAGAGAGAATGGATCTTACGCACGCAAACTCGCGTGATCCACATTGACGCTTGCACTAGTGTGCAACGTACTCACACACATATACACAAATATATGCGTTCTCTACCTTTCACTGGTTTTCGCACACCATCATATGGAGAGAGAGAGAGAGAGAGAAAGAGACTCCTCACGTGTAATATAGTAATAACGCGTGGCGAAGCTTTATCGCCACGCCGACTCCTCTATTTATTATTCACCGTGTGCTTACGCACACAAACACATACACGTATAGTCGCTCGCTCACACGCGCACAATGGTATAATGCAGGCGAGGGGAATTCTCTCTCTGTCTTCCCCTCTTCGGGGATGGAAGGTCGTCCCCCGTAGCGGAGCGTCCCGAGGCAATGGCCCTACGGAGCGATTTTCTGCCGACTATTGCGGTAGCTTTTGGTGATTGTTCACGGGTCCGCGAGAAAGCTCTCTCTCTCTTTCTCTCTCTCTCTCTTTCTCTCTCTCAGCATCGTCGAAACGCCGAGCGAAATCCAAAAGTTGGATCGTTTTAAAGGGATTTGAAAGTTATACACGCTCGCTCTTTTATTTGTTAAGTCAAGTTTAATGTTTCGGATCGTGCGGGAAGAAGTGAAGTAGAAAGCTTCGCTAAAATGCGCTCTCGCACACTTGCAAATATTGCGTAGAACTTGGCCGTTGATTCCGAGGCTGGAGTTTGTATACTTTCCCCAGCAGTGTATTCTGCGTTACCACAGTGTTGTTTATGTAACGTACTATAGCACTGTACATCTCTCTCCCTCTATCTTTCTCGATTTTATATACATTAAAATCTATAGGAATTAAATTATTAAAAATTGTGCTCTACATATACACACAATTGTAATTGTACGCGTGCAAAATATTATTTTGTTAATTCAGATTTAAAAACATTTCATGAATAAATTAAGCACACATAGCAATTAATCAGGCAAAATGTATTTTAGATTTTCCTACAAGTGACTCTTGATATATAAAATTTGGTGACTTGAAAATCATTAACAGAAAATTTCAGCTATTCAAAAATTTCAAAAAACATTGTTAACGTTGATTATAAATTAAGATATTTTAATTGGATAAGAAAAAGTTCTTAAATAAAAATAGAAAATAAAAATATATAAAAATTATTTATATGATGATATAAAAAATATAATAAATAGATATAAAAAATAAGAAACCTATTCTGCAGTTTTTCTTAGCAATAAAATTACTACAAAGTATTCTTTAGTAGCTCGAGTAGATATCTCTAACACGGAACGTTTAATGATAAAATTTGTTAAGCTGACTCCGGAAATTGGTCAACGGCAAATTCCATTTTCCATCGCTTCTTGAGTCATATTCACACAGTTGCGAATTTGACTATTCCACTTCGTGGAAGTTGATCAGAACTATCTACCGCAACTTGTGAATGTTAACGGGAGGTGAAATCCACCTGCTTGACTCGAGAAGTCGATCGGTTACGAGACACGTCCTTCGTCATCGTTGACGAATGGCAGAATCTATCTGCTCTCGCTTCCGCTAGGTTGATCGGTGGCATGATCCATATTCCATCTCCTCGGAAGTCGACCAGAGAGCAAAATCTATGCTCCACCGGTCTCTGGAGACTAACCGATAACGGCCTCCGATGATTCTCCAAGATTCAGATCGATGTCGCTATTTTGTGATCTGGGTCTGACAATGCCAGCAAGAGCAAATCCTCCGCGCTCGAGTTCAAGCGTCGATCGATCGATCGCGAATAAGGCTCTAGCCTTATAAACGTATTTATTTCACGATAATACGTTAAAATTATTATTTCGATGACGTAAAAAAGTTGTCAACCGTCAGATGTTCCAATAAAATTTCACAAAATCACTACAGGATAATCTACAATGTATTCGTTCTGTCTTACTATTTATTGCATGCTTAATTTATTGATAAAATTTCCTTTACCAAAATCGACAAAGTAATATTTTGCACTTATATATAAATCTATATGACAGTTTATTAAACGTATTTAAGAAAAGAAAGATGAGATATTTTCGCTTCATTTTATCGGATATTAGTTTAGTATCTTATATTAAAATGATTATTTATTAATGCTGTCGTGCTAAAAATGCTTCAGTTTGGTTGTAGACATACGTATACTGTATGTTACGATAAACGAATTAAATCAAATCGAATTGTTTAAATATCCAATCTCTAATTTTTCTATTCTCGATATTTTTTCACGCAATTAATTTACAGTTATAAGCTTAATATTTCGAGCTTCTTTAGTACTTTCAGATGGTCTTTATTCTATTTATTTCGATCTATTTTTCGATAATCTCGCAAATTAACAGCTGCAGATGTAATTAGAAACAAATTTTATAACGCTAATTTTCAGCTTCGTTCACCCTGAGAATAATTTTCTCTATTATTCTCGGCATTCTACGTCACTTCAACAATTTATCCTTATTTAAAGCAACACTTAAGAAATATAGATTATTCTCAGTTATTCTGCTTTTCTTATTCCCATCATATTAATTTATTAAATTATATATAATAACTATAACATACTCAGACACAAAAAGAATTTAAATTAAACTACGATTTTTTTTTCTAAAGTCTTAGATTAATATCACGAGAAAAAAAAAAACAGAAAAAAGAGAATCACTCCTTGAAATTCATGTGTTTTTAAAATTTTGCGTGCAAGAAATTTCTCCAAGTAATATGTGCGTGCCGTATTGTGCTAATAGAATTTAATAATTAGTGTTGGCAATTCTATTCCAGGTTAGGGGCAACAGTTGGTTTCATTTAGAAACTCGTAAAATATGTAAAATTCGTGCAATATACTTAAAATATACCAATAGATTAGAAATTTTGAAATAAAACTACGTACAGCACGACATTCCGTTAACATCTTTAGAATATCTCTATAAAAGTTATTCAAAATTCTGCAATATTTTATTTGATTTAAAAAAAAAATGAAGCACTTTGGAATTAAATATTGAAAACATCGATAAATTTTATCGATGCTTATAATTAATCGTTAATACATTTTTAATCGTTAAATGGAAGCTAACAATAAGACACTATTTTATTTATCTCCATCTCGACTCAAATGTAAAAACATCTTGTATCTGTTAAAAATAATAGATTAATAATTTTGTCACAAAATGGTATTAAAATTTATGGTATTAAAATTTAACAATGGTTAATTATTATCTGGGAAATAATGAAGTTTTACGAATCTGTGACTACCGTTAATGCGACATTATTGTTTCTGGTCGTGAGAACGCTCCAATTCTATAAACGTTGTCAGAAATTACACCAGTCGAGTTCCGCGTCTTGCATACACACAATGTTCACACGCGCGGTCATAGTTGTGCGGGCATAAATGAGGACTTTGGTCGCAGTTGTAACAGGAACTGTAATTTCACTTTCGCATCGGCGATTTGTCTTTGCCTTACATCAGGCTATAATAGCCGTCCTGGCCGTGTTAGCACTTGTGCCGTTTCGGGCGCTTTCAGGTGTGCAATCTAGATGAATTTCGGTATGCAATGTATGAGGGTCACTCTATATTACCATTACGAATTAATTAAAAGCCGTTAAAAATTAAAACAATCCAAAAAGCATCATAATTTCGCAAATTTTTTCATTTAAACAAATTAATCTGTCTTAGAGAAAGAGAGAGAGAGAGAGAGGGCAAATTTCTTAATATAACATAACAAGATAAATTGCAACAATATGTCTAATATGTCAAATATATACAACCCGCCCCCATATATTATTAAAATCTATTTGCAATTAAAAACGTAAATGATTATTCAATTATTTATCTAAATAAACTTATGATAACAAACCTGTTCGTCTGCGTAAGTCTAGCTGTTCTAATATTCAATTAAATATTACTCACTTCAAAAAGACACTTATAGGAAATCCTAAATCCGGACTTTCTCTTAATCTTATAAAAAAATATTCTGAATATTCTCTGAGCTTTCGAATATTTTTTACTTTTAAAAATAAAATTTTCAAAATTATCAAAAAAAGAATTTTTGACAAAATTCTCCGAGTCCCAATAAAATTTCCATGAGAATACCTTGATTTTTCCAGGTACAAAAAAAAAAAAAAAAATACCAGGAAGAGGAATTCCAGGTTTTTCCAGACAGAGTAGACTCTCTACATATACATAGATGAATAAGAGAAAGCGGTAACTTTAGATTGAATGCAACACAGTATCGAACACGACCTTTGCACGAATTCGTAGGAAAATCGGTAAACATTGATCGCAAAATATAGCCTAGTACTGGACAGATATACAGACAGGCGTACGATGGATACGTCGAATGAAACGTCTCCATGATGAAACGAAGGAGGACTTGGCCGACGGCCAGACGGCAAGAAAACCAGGCTCACGCTGGTCTTCGTGTCTCGACGACCAACGGCGTAGCGTACGGGGGACCGAGGGTATGTTAAAATTGAAAAAAGCCTCAGCTGATTCGCGTCACTCTCTGATTGGAGTCTAGTCGTCCGAGACGCGGTCTCTGGCTTGCATTCGAAATTCGCATAATCGTCTTTTACGAAGGGATAGGAATCGTGGCATTTCTGTCATGGAAAAATAACCATGTCTCTGTTTCCATTGTTTTTCTCGAGTTTCTTTTCCGCCATTGGTGAAAGAACGTTCGTTTTAAAAAAATCCCGCACACTCTAAATTTTATTAAAGTAAAATCTCTCCATTCGTGTGCGCGAATTAACTAAAGAATATATATTTTCTGGTCCATTTTCTCTTATGAAGCTTAATTTATCAACAACTATATTAAATTATCAATTATTCAAAAACAGTAAATGCATCAATATTTTTATCGGAAAAAATCATTACACAAGTCGGTCAAGAAATCCATAATGAAAACGTACATGCCGTGATCAATGAACATATATTTTTGACTGGATTTCCCCTAACATACATTATTCGACACGCTACTACAACTAGAATATCGACAAGCTTTCTATTCCTTCGGAAATGTTAGATACTAATTTCCTATGGGATTAAGACTTCCCGTTGTTTATCGTAGAAACGATGTAAGAAACTTACATAAAAATTTCACGTTACTTAATGAAGAGATATCATATAAACAACGCGCTCATTAAAAGCATAATTATATTTTAAAGAGAGATGATACATTTCAGTGAAAAATTGATTGAAATTCTCAGGCATAAAATCCCTCACACATAATAACTATAAATATTATACTGCATATCTTGAATATATTTGATAGATCTGTTTGATAATTCTCTTGAGAATTTGCAAGAAAATAGCTAAACGTAAATAAATAAAATTGAACGGGCAAAATGAAGAATAGTGGCCTAGTTTCTAATCGATCAAGCAATTTAATTTGCATACCGGAATTAGATCATGCTCATGTTTACATCGAAAAGTTCCGTCGTCAATTACATTATCACTAACCATTGGTTAATCTCGCTCTATAGGCTCTTTCCCACAGTTAGTATTTAGCGTTTATATATCGTATCGTGCAAGTTATGCGAATCATAAATCGCGTAACAATTTCTAGAACAAACTCCACTTCTTCGGCTGGGCACTTACCTCGCTTACTCTATCGCGAATTTAATAGAAACTGTAAATATATGAGCCGCGTTACTTTTTATCACAATGAATATCACTACGTAATGCACATGGTAAGCGTGTATTATATGATTAGAGCGATTTCAGTGGGCGAGCTAGCACTTACAAAGGTTGTTAACCAGAACCATTATTATCCCAGGCATGCAAACGTGCTATAGCAGTGAATTTGTTGATAAAATCCGAATATTCGAAATAAAGCCGTGTAGTACTCGATTCGAGAGTTACAAATCTTTAAAATTCGACAATAAAGAAGAAAGAAGTTATTTTCAAATAGTGGTGGTTATTTAAGTAGCGAAATAATGAGATATCGAAAACCGATATTCAATTATCGCCCGCTTAAAATTGATAAGACCGGCTGTCATGATTTTCGGATAAAGACGAAAGTGCACACATTTTATTCCACGGATATTTTTACCGGAAAGAAGGTATCACTCTGTAATATAATTATCAGGATAAAATTAAATCTTATAATGAAGCAAATAATTCCGAAATAGTTACGTATTTTTATTACGTATTTTTTTAATTTTTAATTCATGTTACACAATCTCTCTCTCTCAAAATTTAGTCTTTTGAAACCAAGTGCTTTTTGATTATTATCGCATGTTTTTGATATTTAAATATCAAAATAAGATGAAGATTGTTAATACATATAATGTGTGTGTGTGAGAGAGAGAGAGAGAGAGATTGTGTAACATTTATTTTTAGAAAATTTTATAAAGTTTGTTTTTAATAATAATCATTATTTCGATATAATATCAATAATTATCACAATATAAACGAAAAAAAGAACATTACTCTTGTTGTTTAAATCTTTTTTTTCCAATAAACTATACGATATCATATATATTAATATAAACGGTATGTGCACGATGTGTTTGCATTTTTTGTATCCACATATCCTCCCTTTCAGCAATATAAAATACACTTTTTCTTATAATATAATTATAATATAATTAAAAATTATCAATACTATCTTTTTTCTCGATTAACGTTTTTTAATATCTAGCTTCAAATGGCTTTATAATAAAATGTCAAATGAAAATTATGTTAAAATAAAATGTATTTCAGATTAAATAAAATATAAAGTTTTATATTTTTTAATTCTAAAAGCGAGGAATCTATTTTTGCTAAATGTACAACTATCTATAATTTAAAAAGTATCGATATCCTGTCCCACTTTTTTTCAGAAAAGATTTTATGTCAATTTTATGCAATTTTCTGAAACTGCAGATTGATTATATAGAATCTACATATTGTTCTACATATTGAATCTACATTTCATTCCAGTTTATTATTGTATGGATGTTATTCCGTTATCACATTTCATTTGCATGTTCGCAAAAGTATCAAAGTAGAATTAAAAATGTCGTATAAAAAATAGTTATTTAACTTCACATAGGTAATAAACGCCAGTTGATAGCGAGACAATCCTTAACGCTGCAGTCATAAAATATCGAGTTGTCCTGTTTCGTTTCAGTTTGCCAGTGATCAATGAAAAGTTTAACTGAAAGAAACAGCGACATCGCGGCCGCATATCCGTCAGAAGTATAATACATATTATAATACAAGTACTTTACTTAAAGAAAAACGTAAAAAGAAAAGTCAGCAACTCAATCAAAGAAGAACGAATCGTATCAGAGTATCCTGCTATTTTGCATTTGAATCAGTTAAAAGCGCACAGTTTGTTCGTTGAATTCGTGATATACACGGACATCTCGCAAAGATTCATTTTGCTGATGGAAGCAAGTCTAAGCGCGTTATCGTACACGACGAGACAATATTTGTTTTTATCGAATATTTATCACGTGTCTCGAAAACAACGCATAACCGGCTACTCATAAAAGTTAATATTAAAAAATGATTATTGATATATATTTCATATATATTATTTTATTTTAAATATATTATTATTATGATTATTATTATTTTTAATATATATTAAAATTAATATTTTAATATTCTAACATTTTATTTTACGAAATTTATAAAACTATATTAATTACATAATTTATTTATAGCATATTTATATTCATATATATATATCAACTCTCGCTCAAGCCCCAAAAGAAATTTATTTCGATTTAATTTTATATTAAATAAAATACGTGTATGTGTGTATGTGTGTTAAATAAATGTAACTATTATTAGTTTTTGCTTTTATTACTGTATAAATAATTTATGAATAGCACGCAAAAAAATAAAAATTAAGATAAAATTTAACTATTTATTTTTTTATTTTTATTGCATGTATTTTTTAATTTTTTGTCTGTGTAAATTTAAAAAGGTATAAATTACATTAATATTTTTAGTCTTAAATCATACGCGAATAGACATAATGACGTTTAAAGAATATTTCGGGATATCTACGGAGCTGTATCTTGAAAGTCGCGCAATAAACGTCCGAGCCCTCCAACGGCTGATATCTCGAAGGACGACGGTACCATTAAGGGCGTTGTCGCTGATAAGCAGTGACGCCACGTCGCGATTTATCAAAGCTTTGACAGCCACGATCGGAACTTACGAGATCTTACGTCTTTCGTTAAACCTGACGACGTCGTGTACGAGCTTTTAATCTTAATCCTAAATCTTAATAGCGTTCAACTCTCAACTTTTAATCCCATATATTGCGCGATATAATTATAACTCGCAGATAAATGTCTTGACAACTAAATCGAGTTTCAAACTTTATTCAAGTCGAATTCCTGTTATAATAAAATCTTCTTTCAATTATCCCGATATCGTAGTTATTCATGAAACTCATTTATAAACTCGTTTATAATTTAATTCTCTGTATATAATTCTGTATATAATTTAATTTACCCTTTAAAATATTATATTTATCTCCCATTATCACTGTGAATCTAATTTAGACTTGCGGAATATGGCGCGGACACCAAGTCTTCATCACAGTGGCAATATCAGCTTTGAGAAACTAACGATAAGCCGGACTTATACGAGTTACCCAACAACTTTACGTCCGAAATTTCTCGTGCGTCCTTTTCTCGAAGGGAGAGCACGACCTCTCGAAGGTTATATCGCGGATCTTGACTTGCACGAAACTTTCTCCTCGCCTGTCTGACGTTTTTTCCCGCGGTTAATTATATATATTTACGTGCCTCAGGCTTGTATGATGTATAAGTTTATGTACCTAATAATAAGCCAAAGTTAGTAATTCGATAAAAGTGCTATAACAAATATTTGTTCACGATATAATTTTGACAAATTTATTAACAGTCTTTACTCCGTTATTGATCTCTTCGCTTATAATTTGCCATATGATAAAGATGAGATTAAGAAATATTTTAAAAATCTGGAAATACGTGAACACTTTTCTCGAATTCCTATTTTGTCAACGACTCTATCAAATAGCAGCCAAAGCTAAAAGCTAACGAGGCAGCTATCGGAAGTATTATCGGATATCGATAGCAAGAGCCACTGTAATCACATATTCAAGACAGTTCAATCAGATTTTCGATAAAGGGTACCGTCAGCGGAATTCGAGAGATCGTCAGCTTGAATTATCTCGTCTTCACGAGGCTGTGTTTAAATCGAAATGCCAGTCTGTCGATAGATATTGCACGTCAAACTAGACAGTGGGGTAGACGAGGATGTTATAGGATCAAAAGAGTCTCGAAACTATGCTGAACAATTTTTGGCAACCAAACACAGTTTCTTATATCCTCAGTACATTTGAAACTGGTTATCTCAGAATCTATGGAACGTACTACAATGTTTATAGGAAACTTTTTGTTCGAAATTAAATTTCCTATAGAAATTCAAAGTTTGGTCGGAACGTTTGAGCTCACATTATACATAAATATATAAAATGTTATATGATAAAAAAAAAGAGAGAGAGAGATAAGAATAAAACAAATAAAATATTATAAAATATACAATATATAGAGTGTTACATAAATTTTTTTTTTTTTTGACATCCACGCGACTAATTCATTGACATAATTTAATATTTTGATCAATCCCATTCCTGCAGTTCATTTCATTCCTCTATCAAAAATTTCCGACTCGGATGATACAATGACCTTGTTTTGACGTCGCAGCTACTGTTAATGCCGGACAATCACAATGTCGCGACATTTTTATTGCCAAGGAGGATCCTAAAGAAACAAGTCATGGACGAAATCCTCGCGCTCAACACCAGAGAGATAAAAACAAATTCCCAAAAATGAGCGAAAAAAGCGATCGTCGAACGAAAGGGGAGAATCTACTAAGCCGACGAGATCCTCTACGACTCCCTTTTTTAGATCTAAATCGCACTCCCGGGAAATCCGTTACGCCTCCACGAAGTTTGTCGGCGCGAAACTTTCGAGCTTGTTAGCCTGAATCCTTTAGCAATCTCCCGTAACAAAACCTACGTGTCCGATGATAAGAATGCAGACATTATGCAAATAATATGTCATTTCGATAACCATGAATTCGGAAATTCTATTTCAGAAATGGAACTAAATTATTATTTAATTTAATAATTAATATAAACGCGTACATTACATATATTCTATTAAACTATATTTAATATTTTCACTAAATTACTTTGATCAAATTTTAATTTGAAGTTTCTTCTTTTATTTTTAATTTTTAATTCTTTTATTTTTTTATTTTAATTTAATTTCTAGCCTATTTAATTTATATAATTGATTTTTATCGATCGAAAAGAGAGCTGTGACATTGCATCATCAGTTTTTAATATCTCTTCACATCTGATATTTGCAATTTTTAACAAACAGTGTGGTTGCACACAGCTGTCGCTTGTACACGGATATCTCGTTCTGTTATTTCGCGTCATCGCCAACGCACGTCGGGATGCGACGCGCGAACGAATCGAATTTCGCGGAACGTTTGTTTTTTATTACGCGAGACAGATTTGCAATGGAAATCCCGAGGGTTCCCCTCCCGATATTTGAAATGGCGCGATCGTCGGAAATCTACTTCCAATTCGACGCCACCGAGTATGCTTTTTTATTGAAAGGCGCGGATGTGCGAAAATGTGAGGTCTTCTTCGCACGCAACAGAACTAAGAACGACACGCGAATAATGATGCAATTCCGCGCGAAGATTGGAGTAATATTGACAATTGCATTCAAATAAAAAATACGTAAATATCGCGTAAATATTAAGAGTATAATTTATAACCGAACGGGAAAAATCTTACAACGTCTAAAAATTAAAAAGATTTATTTCTGTTCGCGAGAATCAAATAACAATACTATAAAAAAATGTATCTTGTATTAGCAAAATGAGAGAAATAATGTACAAAAATAGCTTTCAACGATAAAAACGACAAAGAAAATTATAGCGAATTGAATCCTTTTCATATCCGTACAAAAAGCGTCAACTACAATTTAGTTTAAATTATAATTTAAACTTTACGATTCGCATAGAGGGAATAAAATGCGGCTGTAGCGCTGAAAGCTACATTATTTTTCAAACAAATCTGCGAGTACCATCGGGTCGAAAAGAACGCAGCGCAGTGGTTGCTGCACAGTTAAACTTTATTTCCCCATTGGATTATTGAAAATTTACGGTTGCACAAAGTTACTCGAAAACACGCCTGCGAATAGCGTGGATTTCAAAATCTTGCCAACAGATTTCATAAATACCAATGCGCTGCGTTTCCACTTATCTAATGAAATCTAGCAGATTTTAGCAACGACGTTTCCCAACGTGAAAAATTTTTTTAAATCAAAAACTTTAAAATATTTACTTTCAATCGTGATTTTTTATTCAAACAATTCTTTCTAGTTACGTAAATTTACATTTGACACAATAACTTGAACAAATAACAATTTAACCCTTCGTTTAGTAAAATCAAATCTAAAAAAAAATATCGTAATGTCTTTTCACACATATTACGATCAAATATAAAATATATTTGTATCTAAAATATAATTGAAACAGTTTCAATTCTTTTTTTATGCTAATTTATTTTAAATTAAAAAGAGGATGCTAGGAAGTCCTTGCAGATAACGTAGCAAAGCCATGCACAAAAACTGTACAAGTTATAAAAAAAAATAAAAAAAAAAAAAACAATTTTACTTAAAAGCGAGATTACTAGATAAAGACTTAAAACAACGCAATCACATTCTCCTCGTAACACATTTTCACAGTTGAACATGTTTCACAATTTCGTGGCTACGAAATCAATAGAAGCTTTCGGGATACTTGTGTTGCCACTGCACATTATTTCGCTTGTCGAGTTAAGAAGTATAAATTGCGCTCGGCACGAACGTCTCATCGTTTCCGGTCCGTAAAATACGGGAGGGAAACCGCGGAGAGCTTGTGCAATTCAAAAGCCGTCGTTTTCGTGTTCTCGTCTCCTTTGCTCGCATATCACGTTGTCGCTTTATAACCAGCTGACTTTTCATCTCGGTTATGGAGCCAAGTCTCTCCTGCTCTTTTCTGTCTGTCTCTCTCTCTTTTTCTTTCTCCTTCAACATAGACTGTTTAGCTCGTATGTGTCAATCACTAAATTCTTAGGCCATATACGCTTAGACTTTTATTTAACGAAATATTTACAAAATATGATCATTTTCGCGGAACTTTTAGCTCTGAAAATGATATTGCGATCTTCATACAAAGCGCTTTAATTTAGAAAAACTTCAATCTGTGTAATTACAAAGTTATCTAAAATGGAATGTAACACAATCTTTATGTACAGGCTGTTCAAATATTTTGTTTCACATATATGTGCTCTTTAATTAGACATTTATTCTATCTATTCGTTATATTCAACTTTAAACGACTTTGTAATTACACAGATTAAAGTTTTACCAAATTAAAGTGCGCTTTGTACAAAGATCACAATTCAGAGCTGAAAGTTCATCCTTGTTAGCTAGTACCCCCAACACAACAAATTAAAACATAAAAAATTAAGTGCTATTTAGGTGATAATTTCTTGCTCTATTCCTAATTTTAGTGCTCGAATTATTTAGCAGGAATTCGCGATTTAAAGTGCTTTCATTTAGCACCTCTATTATTAAATACTTGCACAAAATCCAAAAGTAAATATATCAGAATTAAGTACTTTCAAAAGTAATTCACAAAATTTATTTATAATTTAAACGATAACTAACAAGGACAGAATAAAAGTAAAATATCCTAAAAAATGAGAATATAAAATTCGTTTTGATTAAAATAATTATAAAATTATAAAATTTTATTAATTGCACTTGAAATTAAAAAGCACCTAATTCTGATATATTTGCTTTAGAATCTATCGGACAGTAATCCCTAACTTTCATCAAAAAAGCACTTTTACTTTAAATCGCGATATTCTGTTAAATGATTCGAACGTTAAAATCAGAAATAGAGCACTAAATTAGCACCTAAACAGCATTTAATTTTGGCATATGTTTTATTTTAATTTATTGTGGTGAGAGTGCTAGCTTAACGAGGGTTGAAAGTTCCGCGAAGCTGATCATTAAATGAGATTCTAGTGTATATGGCCTGTAAGAATTTAGACGTGATTCGAGCGTAAAACAGCTTAAGATAAAAGAAAAAGAAAAAGGAAGAAGAGAGAGAAGAGAGAAAAAGATTTGGCTTCATAACCAAAATAAAAAAATCAGCTAATTATAAAGTGACCGATATCAATGCTATTATTATTGGAGGAATATTAAAAGAAAATTAAGTTATTTTTATCTCTCTCGAAGCTCGTTGCATCTTTTGTCAGAAACACGTGGAGGGCTTGAAAGGATATCCAATATCGGTAGCACAAAGTACGCACCTTGGAAATGTTACGAGTACGTGCGCGAATCGTGTGATCCGAAAGATAAATATTTTATTTTCACGAGCGCGTATAACTTTGCCCTTTTCATACGACGTACCTTTGCCGTGATGCTTGCAACAAAGAAAAACATCACTCACATGGATCAACATACATTTGTTTATAGATGGGATTACTGTCCGATAAAATCATGTCCTAACAAAAACAATTATCGAATTTCTCTCTCTCTCTCTCTCTCTTTCTGTGTTCAAGATATGTTATTAAAATAAGTTATTAGAAGGAAAAGTAAAGAGAAAGAAAACGTACGTTAAGAAAGAATTATTTTCCAAAACGCGCTCACCCGAATATATTATTAGATTTTTATTTTTCATAAAGTCACTTCTATTTCTCGATCTTCCTTTTAAAAAATCTTTAAACAATTGCGCATATTAATAAGCTATAATATAATGCTTATTATATCATTGTCGCTAGAATTCGTGACATCGAGATTCGAATGTCTTTCAACATCCTAGAAAATTGATGCAGCGATCGAATTTTGGCGTTAATAATAAAAATGAATTTTTTGATTTCTCTCAGGTATTATTATTCTTGTGAACGATAAGAATTGTAAGAAGTTGAACTGGGTTTCTTCACGTCGAATGATTATTCAAATGTCTCGGAATTCACATTGTCTGTCACATGAGAAAACATGGACGTCGCGTCAGAAAATGTGATGATACTCGAGAGATATTCAAGAAATTGCATTTCTGTCCGTCAAGCACCACATGTTTTAAATTTAAATAGACACAGTAGTCATACATAATATCGAATAATCTTGTTAACGTATTATTCATATTGTTCTTTTATTCTTAAAACTCGATTCCTCTGTAAATTTTTAACAACTTTTTATAGCATGACTGTATTTGTTCCTATAAATAAGACTCATTATGTTCTGAAGCTTAATATTTCAATAATTCTTGTTTTGTAATTTCGCTATTAATTAATAAAAGTAATTATTTAACATTCTCAATATATTTTTATTCCAAATGTAATATAACTAATTAAAAAAAAAAACTAGAATTTTATTTTTTAATTTCATTTATAAAAAATTGTATACAGAATCATTAAATATATTTAGCGAAAGAAAATATTTTATCTAAAATTTTTCAGAAATTTGAAGAAAATAATTTATAACGGGAAAGAGTACGTGAAGTATGCGGATATAAACGCAAGTAGTAAAGAAAAATAAAAAAAAAAAAACAACAACGAAAAATCAGATATAGCATGGTGTATCGTTATTAAAAACTAACTAACCACTAAAAAATGTAAAACAGTGCACGTATAAAATTACAGTGATATGACGAACAATGCGTGTTGCAGCGCATGAGATGCATTTAGAAAGAATCGCGGCTTTTGTTCACTGTCGCCATTCTTTTTGCACCACCAAGTTTATTTTTAATCTCGCAATAAATGAGTGCTGGGAGAAGTACAAAAGGATAAGCTTTGCGAAATAAATCCACCAAGCTACAAATGATTTCGCACAAATAATGGCGCAAACGCTATTTCAAAACGCGAGAGCAAATAAATCTCGAATCGATTAAAAACTTTGTAATCGTTATTTAATTGCACCAACAACATTTTCAAATTATTTTTCAAGCATTATTTTATCTAGCTAATTAAAAAGTATATACGGGATATATTTTACAATTTCGCAAATTAAATTTAAGTTTTTTTTTAACAAATTTAAAATTATTCGAAAGAAATCAAAATAATTTTATTATGCAATGTTATAACAAAAAATGTGTATTTTATTTGTAAAAATAGATGATAATTCAATAATATAATAAATTAACTCGCTGAGAGAAAATGGTACGACATTACGTTCTCATGGCTCTCGAATTCGGATATAAAATTTTCCTCACGACGATAATCGGGAGGCGCGGTCAAACTTCTAATAAATTCAATTATGTCACGACGCTGTCCCAACGGGATACAGGCAGAATCTCGAGACTTCCATCCGTTAATGGACAGCAACATTTCACGGTTTAATGTCGGCTACTATTAAATCCGTAATATAATTCCCACGTGTCCCGTGTTATCGCTCGTCGTGCTATATTGCTGCTCTTTTCTTGCATTTTTGCAGAATCTGCTCCGTTTATTCGGAATACGCGGTCTTATTAACGCGCGCCCTTATTTAATACACGTAACTCTTCTTACTTTTAATGAGATATTTTATACGCAAAGCATTCTTTAGAAAATTCTAAATATCTTGAAGAATTACTTTCTTTATTGAAACAATTAAAAAGTTTGTATAATTATATCTCCGGAGAGAAAATTTCTCCCTTTTCGAGTTATAGAAGTTCGTTTGCACTTTAAAAGCTCTTAAATAGAAAAGACCAACGCCTGATAAAGATTTCCATGCCGCGCGAAGAATGTAACTGGATTTAAAAAAATTAAATGCAGATATTTTTCGAAATTATTTAAAAGTAATCAATGTAAAATTCATATTGGATATATTATCGTTATAAATCAATATTACTCGTGTAAATAAACATTTTACAAAATTTACGGAGATTAAAAATACTTGCGCAGTGCATTATTCGTATAAAATAACACAATTATAGAGTTGTCACGTTAAAAATTTAAATTACAAACTTCTAAGTACTGTTTACACGCTGGCATTCTGGAGTGGCATTCAAGCTTATTTCACCGCCTCAGCGAAAAATCCTATTTAAGAGCTTGGCTACATTCCGAGGGAATCCGCAGTTCAACGTTGCGAGTTTGAGAAGAACCCGACGGCGAACTTCTCGTAGTTTGTCCTTTCCGACTCTTGCCCGATTTACGAAATTCCAGAATCTATGACCACAGGGGCGATTTTTATCACTGTCATTGCAAAAATCCGGGCTTAAAGAATCTCGGAACTAAGGCGGATCTCCGATCGACGTCGAAATGTCAAATGTTTGCGTCCATTTATTCGAAGTTTATATCTTATCGATTGCTTAACTCTCGAGTATTGCAGTTGAATGTGTTTCACGTAAATATTATAATATAATATTTTATTAAAATTCATTAAATAGAGTTTCATAATTTATATTAATGGCGTCTAATTAAAATTTCTAATTAAAGTTAAAACAAAAATATTTCTTTGATCCAATCTCGTTGTTAATTAATTCTTTACGTTATTAGAAATTTGAGATATAGAAATATATGATGAAATTGGGATGAAATTCAACATTACTGCAATATAATTCAGATTTAATAACGCGATACGAATAAAAATTCCCAATAAAGTCACCAATCAAATATTTATTTTACCGATGTGCAACGCATTTGCGATGTTAAATATTTATTTTACTCGTAAAGAGGGCTTATCCTGACCAAATGGTATTGCGTTAATAATACCATCAACTCGGCCATATACGCTCGATGAGTTTATTTATCATACAAACGGCATTAATTTTACCTGTATTTAAAAATATATATACAATCGTCACACAAGAGTTCGTTCAATCGTTATTTGCATTAATCGAATCAGTATTATTAAAAAATTTTTAACTTCATAATTTAAAAAAAAAAATTCTTTTATCAAGATCGAAAAATTAAGAGGAGCTTTATATTATATTCAGACGTGATCGCTGGCAAAATTAAAAAATGTCATTCTCATCTATCGGTTTTCGAATAACATTCGCCGGACAGTCAAATTATCCGTAAGACGTCCACGATGAATTGACGGATCTGCGATTAATTAGGTCAGGAGCCAGTCGGCTTAACAATTCTCCCCGGATGATGGCAGATATTGAGTGCACTCGAGAGATAGAGAGAGAGAGAGAGAGAGAGAGAGAGAGAGAGAGAGAGATGCGCTGCTAAAATCTTGGTCGGAAGTTAGAATTGATCAAGGACGGTCGCTTTAAACCGCGATATATCATATATTCGGGCGACCTCCACACACAAACAAGCTTTAAAATCCCTTCGAGTTGACTAAGCGACATTGTTTAAGCTCTATGAGATTTACGAGACATTGCCTGTGACGTAAATAAAATGATAAACTATTTACCTCTCTTTACGTATAAATTATAGTGCATTAATGTAGAGTAAAATAGACGATTAATTCGATACTTCGTGGAATACCTATTGCTTGAAAATATATAAATATATTTAAAATATATATAAAAATATATAAATATATGAAATATATAATGCCTAATATTAAAAATATTAAAATAAATATTATCTTTATAAAAAGTGTTTTTATCGTATTTATTAATTTCAATTTCAATTAATTAATCGATATTAGTCTAATAATACAAATTTGATAAAAGATCATATTTCTTTTTTATTCGGATATAATGTTTTTCTTTTATTGCAAGCGAAAATAACGTTTGTGTAAGACATCTTTCCTCACGGGATTTCAACTGGGATACATACGTGATTACAAAAAACGGAGAATCAATTCGCGAACCGAGAAACTTACGTTTTGCATAAAAGCTCGAGCGTCCCAAGGCAACTTTCTTCTTCAACGTTCGTCTTCATTAAAGTTCGAATCCGCTCTGAAAGGCGAAACTCGTAAAGAAATTACCGAGAAGCTCACTTCCCGAAAAGTAGACTGATCGCGAGCAGTGATTTACCGTAAGCTAACTTGTAAGAACGGCCCTCCGTAAGCGCAAGATGCATTAACCTACACCTACACTAATAACATTTCGTAACATAAAGTTAGATCGGATTAAAAAAAGAGATAATTCAGCATCGCGGTAAACAAATGTATTATAGAAACACAACTCAACATCCAAGAGAGTAATTTATCTCCAGTTTGGAAAATTCTCGTCGGCGATATTATAGTTTCTTTCTTTACATATATTTATTTATACACATAGTTTCTTTCTTTATATTTATATATTTAACGATATGAAAGCCAAGTTTTCTCCATTTTTCAAAATAATTTTTCAAAGTTTTCTAAAAGTACAATTAAAATAAATAAAATCGAGCTCTTGTTCTCGTCTCCCCTTTATCAATATTTCAAGTGTCACGTCTCTCTCCAATACGTAATTTCTTTCCCATCGAAATACGATGATATTGCGAGATTTAATAACGTGGTCTGACATAAACAATTACAATGCAATCCTTTGTCAAGAATTCGGTCTACTAATCGTTTCAATCTTGTTCGTAGAGAGAAAGCAAAGAAGGAAGAAAAGCGGTCAGAGGAAAAACAATGCGACCTTGACCTTTCATCGATCTGAATGTACATAGATGATGACGAGATAAGCATACGGGCCCCGTATATTCCTTTCTTCTGCGGCACGCGAAAATACGTCAAAAGATTATATCGATCCCCCGACTTCGCGTTTCGTGATGCAGCATGAATTCTAATAGCTAGCCGCAAATCAGCAGTATTGCATTTAAATAATCATAGCACGACCGCGAGATAATTAATACGTCAGAACGAACACACATGCCGATCCGCGATGACGCTGATAGCGATCGATCGTAGAAAATCGAGTCTAGATGCCACAAAATGTCATCAACAAAATTCAGCTCTCTATAATTTTGATGTCAATCATGGATACATTGAATTACTGTGATTTATTAAATCCGTATTAATTAAAGCTACGAATAATACGGAAATGTAATTCGAGAAATTAACACGGCGATTAAACGTTAAATGATAAAATGCAATGACAGATGTAAAAAAAAAAAAAAACTTTCAAATTAATTTTCCAATAGTAATTTGAGGAAACTATATCATAAAATCTTCAAATCGATTGTGTATTATGCATTATATTATAAATTTAAAATAAATTATAAATTATGTCGCAATGCAATTGTCATAGTTAATAGAGAGATAAAAACGCGAAAAGCCATTATTACGAGAGTCGCTTTAATCTTCCTTGGATATCGTTTGCCCTGGTGCATTTCAATTAATTAAGGTCAACTGTATTTTGCCGCTCCTTTATTTGCACAAAAACGATATATGACAATGTGCATGCAACGCTCCCAGTCTTGTTCTCTCGTAATTTTCTATATCGCGAAGAGATAAATTGATGATAAAGAAACTTTAAATCCGTTCTATCGTGAATAATATAATTCATCCCTAATTGTTCGAAAAAAATTATCTTGAAAGAAAATTAAAGTGTCTTAATTCTTTCAGATATATAAAAGCTCTTTACTTATCATTTTATAGAACTCGCACAGAATAATTGTGCGAGAGAAAAAAGTACAAACTTAAGTAAAAAATCTACAATTATGTATATCAAAATTTTGTCTCGTAGGCCAAAGTTCAACAAAATTTTCTGGAAATTATACGACTTTTATAACGAATCGCATGTAAAATTCATTGCGAGTTGAACGATTCTGCTAGTTGTTATCGGCGCGTGCGATAATTTGATACAGTGCACTTATATCGCGTTAACTCTCATAATAAATCCTCATATGAAACGCGCTAGAATTAACAGCTGCTTGCCCCCGCACCGATGCTACGCACGTGCAGTGGGCTTTCAGCTTCGAAACTAAGTTCTCTTTAATTAGGCGGGAGAATACTGTCGCGCCTGAAGCACGGTAACAATGCAATTATGATAACTTTTGCTCCCTCGCAAGCAATTTTACGCACGTGTCGCTTATTCCACCAATTCGCAAAAAGCTTCAAACGCGACATGATGTATTTTACGGCAGCGATAATTTGACGCAAACAAATTACTCCGCTAATTATCTCACAGTTGATAAATTAATAATTCTTATTACGGAGAAAAAAAAATAACAAGGTAAATGGAACAAAAGAAAGTACTTATGTGAAGCAAGAGAAAATGTGAATATAATATTTATATGTCATTAAAGAAAAACTTAATTTATTATACAATTATTTATGATATGTTTTTTTCACTTTTAATTATTCACTCAAAATGTGAATAACACAATTCTAAATCAAAATTTATGTTTCTTGAAATTGTGCTTTTGAGATATTGCAACGACGGAGAGTTGTGTCGCGAAACGTATGCTTTTTGGATTTTCAATTTATATAGCGCAAGTTCTACCCTGTATTTACGACACGTTGCATACGTGATGCAGGGCGGCACGTTTTGCTAGCAGTATGCGGCCAATTTCCGCGGCGAAATGCTAAAGTCACCGTACAAGCGCGCAAGGTTGCAAGCATGCACGTCGAGACGGGCAGGAAAACCCTTATCAAGGTCTTCTTGCATTACTCTTGTAGTTTGGACAGTTCATAAAGCCATTATTATTCATGTTCTCATAAATTTATGTATGACGACCCCGAGACGAGATCTCGCCAAACTTTCTTGGGTTTCCGAGCGAATTGTCTCCGATAATTGAAATTGATTCATCAGTTGATTATCTTAATTGAACTGGTTACATCGATGGTCTCGGTTAATTAACTACATATCGGCGATATCTCCCCTTTAGAGATCACACTACTAACTACATAGTAAATTTAGAGATGTTTAAATCTAATAATTTAAAATTAAAGTTTATTTACTTTCGTACATAATAAAAATTTCAAATTTATAAGATGTTTTCAACTTTCCATAAATATTTAAACATTGCTGAAATTGATACGAACAAGAGCTTTCCAAGTATATTTAAAGTATTCTTTTTAACTTTTAAACTATACTTTAAAAGTTCAAAAAAGTTAGATTCGAAACAAAAAAGTTAATTTCGAATTCAATATAAAATCAAACTTTAATACTTATTCTTCAAATTTAATTTCCAATGTTAATTCAATCAAATTAATAAAAGATCATAAATTTCAAATTTAATAAAGAATATTATCTTATGACTTATCTCTATTTCAATACCATAATAAACAGTTTATTGAATAAAGAAGACACACACACAGCACTTTAAATCAGTTGCTTTATAAACCTTTAATTCGCCGTATAAACTTATTTTAATGCATAGTAAAGTATATTAGGATATCAATTGAACCTAAAGACAGATATTCAAAGGATAATGGTCTAAGTCGCGTCATCACTATCGATAAAGTATAATTTACGTTGCTCGTAATTTTCACTTGTCGAGAAGAGGAAACGAGATATCACGCGTCGTATCCTCGGAAAACACTCAGGACGACCTTTCAGAACCTCGCACGTGCCTTTGATTCTCTAAGAGAACCGAGAGGCATAGATCTGATTTATCCGATCGATAGCTCATCGACGATGATGCACTACGATAGAGACGTTTCCAAAGTCGAGAAGTCCCGATTGAATTAACAGGATGGAAATGTCTCTGAGAGATATATTTCCCTTGCCTTTTGTATCTTTCTCTCAACGAACATCTCGATTTCACAGAATATTCCAAGCGTTTATTGATGTAATTTTGGCCATTTCGATCCGATATTGTATCGTTTGAATTCGTCTGAATACGATTGCGAAAAATAGTTAAAAGATCATCACAGATAATAGTCATTATAAATGCTTTAATATCGTTAATAGCAGATGCAATATAAATCGATTAAAAATGTTAAAGGATAAAAAATTAATATCATTAGGATCACTGCCTGAGCTATATATATACGTAAAAATTCATTTAATGCATTCCCAAAAGAAACTGTATTCATTATTTAAGATTCTTTTGAAATTCATTACGGAAAGAACGAATCGATAAATGTAGTTAATTTAACAAAGCAAGCATAATAACTTTTAATTCGCTTAGAATTGCAAGAGAAGAAAAGGATCCAAGCAACGTTTCCATTTTCTTTAATAGTGCCCGTTTGATAAGATCTTGCACTTTAACAACCGTTAAGCTAAGAAAACGCAACTTTCGTGACATCTTGACGGAGATAGCTCGCTAGAAGCTAACCCACATTAATTTACTTAATTATATTAATAGCTTTTCAAAGAGACGTAACACGAGACGTAGCTCGTAGTGTAAGCAACGATGTTATCGTGTACGTCATATGTGCCATCGATATAAAAGTTCTTTTGATCGAATTAAACTCCTCGGCGAACGATCCTATTTCTCCTTCAACGAAAGTTGTCTTGATCCTGCAAGAACATCTTGCCGACTCTACGATATAGATATATGGGTAATCTTAAACTAATTATATGAACTTTTAATGAAATTCGATGCTAGGAAATGTTATCTTGAGATAGAATCATTGATTAAATGCGCATCGACTCTTAATCGTACTAATTACGTAGGTAATATTAAATAATTAAAACTTTATATAAGATTTAAAATTAAATATTATCTCTCATTTCATGAGAAATAGAATTGGTTAACTAAGAGTTGATCGATCGCGTTTAACTAATTAATAACTACGACAATAACTTAGAGTTAATTAGATAAACTCTGTAAAGTGTTCGAGAGACATATTTTTTCAACAATTCTTGCAAAAATCTTATAATAAGATCGCTGATAAAATACCTGATGCGCGCGCCTGTTATCTAATTTTTTAAATATTTCTAGAAGGTTAACGAAGTTATTATCATAAATTACTATCAATTTCTCTTGTTAATAGATAATTTGCATTCGCTGAAAGGCACTCTCGGCAAATTGGTAATATCTAATTGTCCGTTCCAGACCTTACGCGGTTGCTAATAGTGGCACGAGCGCGAAACGATTGGCAGCATCAAAGAAGGTAATTTACATCTATATCACGACGCGTGCAATCCAATATGCGATATTGGCGACAATAAAGCATGTCAAATTCCACGTATACGAGTACTCGAAATGACATTTCAATTAATTGAAAATTTTTGAAAATATAAAATAATATCTCTCTGTAATATAATATACATATGATATATCACAACTGTACGATGAAATAAAACATGTAAATTGTGCGCATTTCTTTTTCGTGAGATTATCAGAAAAACAATATATTATTAAGAAATTTTTAATTTTATTTGCATATGTTATTTTTCAAGCGAGAAAACAATTTTTCCACGATTTATTTATAATGAAATTATGTTCAAATCGGTCATCTTTAAACGCGCGTAAAATCGCGAATTTTACATATCAAATTTTACGCAATTGGGTCAGAAACAATATCTATCATTCTTGTCGAAATATTATTTTTTTCACGATATGTACGAGATCTTTGATTTGGCAATGACAGTTACACTCCGCAAAGCTCGATATTTAAAAACTGTTATTAATACGTTATTGAAAACAATAATTTTTTGCCTCGTTAATTTTTTCATATAAAAATAACGTCACTGTATATATTTGTATCGGATTTTCTATACGAATGCGTAATAAATGAAGTATTGTAATTCGCTGTTTATATCATCCATATATCTTTTTTAATTTTGTTCATTACATAAAATAATAAAATAAAAACATTTATTATAATTTAACAATGCACAAAACATGTGCTATAAAATAATTTGTATAACGAATAATCGAAACGTTAACATCACACGTTGCATTTATGTAATAAAATACGCGATCAAATTTATATATCATATTCACGTAGAATTAAATCTTGTTTGCATGCACATATGGATCGTATCCGAATATATCACCAAAAAAATTCAAAATTTTATGATCGAGTATAAAATTATCTAAACGCACTATTCCTACATTAAATAATGATTTGTCAGAAAAAAAAGAAAAAAAAACAGATTTTAAAATCCTATAACAAAAAAAAAAAAATGAGAAAAAGGAAAGATAAATAACATGAATTCTTCGGCATAAATAAGTCACGCAAACGACAAAATTTACAGCGCCGAAATTTGGGACAATCGATACACGGTTGGGAAACGAAACATTATTCCGAGTACGTGAGAAAACATAACGGCGATAGGTCACGAGAGATTACGAGGGCGATGTGTGTGCGCGGCTGCCGCGTAACTAAATCAGTCCAACTTTGCCGGCGGCTCCGAGTTTGCCGTTTTAAGCATTTGCTTATGCCGTGTACGCGCGCAGGATTGCCCCAAAGTCTCTCGGAATTGCTCCCCGACGGGCGTAAACCTCATCTGATGCGCGGATTAGAAGCGTTTGTGCGCGAGGAACCGCATAAGAATAAGAACTAACTTGAGCGCGGGAATATATTGAGAGTGAGCTCGCACGGTTCAGACTTCAAACAAAGAGATAAAGGCCAAAAGCCTTTGTGTGGATCTTGATCTCTAACATTTCGACGATTTTAGCCGCGGGTATCAATAATGGGTCTACGCGTTTGTAGTATCTAACTATTCATATGATGATCGAGGATTGCAATATTAATTCCACCTGAGCCATCAGCTGATGAGTAGCTATTTTAGATTATTAAAATTTTCGCATCTTTGACTGCGATTCTGACAAAATTTAAAATAGCACGAATATATTCATGTTTGATTTCAACAGGTTTCACATTTTAAATATATATATATATATTATTGAAGGGATCGTCACAAAATATTTCATTCATATCAAATTATGAAATTAAAGACAATGCAGATAAAAAAATATATTATAGCATTAAAACTTTAATGAAATCATTTTCGTATCAATTATCTTTTCAAAAAAAGGGCTGATAAAAATTTCTTTCATATGAATAAATGTATAAAAAAATATTTTATATAAATATATGATACACTATAAAATCATTGCTTTTCTCTTGAAATATTAATGCAATATCTTTCGAATCTTTCGAATTTTTTTTTTTCTTTTCATGAGCGCGACGACATGAAAACATTTGCTGCAGCTCGAGAAACAAGAATGAAACTACATTCGCGAAAAACGAGCATTTAAATCTGTCGGGCAAAAAAATTGCCTCAAAGTTTGGAAGGCATCGAACAGAGAACGGCGGTAACAAAACGGTCCGGTTAACTTTTCAATCGTGCACGCTCGCTGCGGCGCGTTTAATTAAAATTTTTCTGTCCTCCTTCATGAAATTGATATTTCATCCGCAAAAAAAAAATCGACGCGTCACTGCGGAATCTGTCTTCCGGTCCGCGCCCACGATCTTTCTTCTTTTTCCAGTCTCTTTTTTTTGTTCGTTTTACCAGATCTTTTTTTGCGAAAGTTCAATGCGTGAATAAAAGCGCACACGCGCGCGGTTGATCTGAAATTTAAATCTCTCTCCGTCACACATGAGGAGATCGAAGATTTTAAATCTCCATTATGTACTTAAGCCTTTGAAGACTCGCGGAATTGCTTTCTGGCGAGATAGAGAGAGAAAGGAAGAGAAGGAAAAAGAGAGAGAAAAGTCAAATAAACCGATTTGCGATAATCGAGGATGTCGAGGGGATTCGCCGGGATGTTTGGCGTCGTTTTGGTAAAGCAACGATCGAACATGACCACAGTCAACATTGTTGTATGTGAGTCACATGAAATGGGTTTAACCACAATTTCCCAATCGTTTAATGCCAGATCGACTGTAGCGATTACTTTTACGCCAAAATATTTTAATCAAGCTATATATCAACTGTATTTTGTATGTCTGCTGTATTGTAATGATGTAAAATGTCAAAACAGATCAAATCGAAATTGAATTCACATACATAAGTAAATACCTCTCGGATAAATTTCTGGATAATGTTAAATAATATTTAAAATTTGGATCCCTGGATTTTTATTAGTAAAAATATATATTAATTAAAGTATTACAATTATAAAAAAAAAATATTTTGTCTCTCAGCCCTTCGCGAAACAATACATGTCTCGGATGAAAAATGACAATTATAGCTTTTCCATTTCCTTGAAGACGGAAAAGAATTTCATCGTCGTTCCAGAAACGTATTCGAAACGCGTCGTCTTTTCCTACGGATCAACGATCTTTCATATATCGTGTCTCAGGCGGTGATGACACAGTTCTTATAAGCCGCTTAGGAGGACAAAAATCTTCGCTTTACTCTACTTCGCCAGGCAAGAATCCTCCCACATCCTTTTCCCATGGGCTTTTTAAAGTCCATTACGCCGCCCCTTTGCTCCTCTCGCGGCTTCGCAAGTGAGCGAGGCGAATTAAGTTCACGAAGAGATTCTCAGCAGAGGAAGACTTAAGGTCTCGTAGCGAGAACAAAAGCAAGTAGAAGGGTTCAAATTTTATATCTTTTCGCGATGTCAAAATACGAGCCTTATATAAAATGTAGCATGTAAGATATATTTCTAATGTTAATAATTCTTAAGAAGTTATTATGAAAAGAGCAAGATAAACTAGAATAAAAAAATATATATCACGTATTTGCATACATTCGTAATGTAACTCTTACGATTTATCACGCTTTATTTTAATTTCATTTCGATTCGCAAATTTCTGTAAAGTTTCAGAGAGGAAATTTATCAAAGATAAGAGCAAAGCTCTATTTTTTATAGTATTAAAACGCCTCGTAAATAATTAATCCCCGTAGATTAACCGTTGTGGGATGTGAAACTTTACTTCAAGATGAGAAAGTGGATAAACATGTTTGTAGATCGACCAGCTCTGCGCGAACGTTGATATAAACTACTTCCTCTTCGGAACGACCCCCGGGAACAACGTATTATTCATTTATTCATGAAGTGCATAAACGGCTGATCGGGACCTTTGCAGCCGGTCAGTTTAGCCTTTTTCAGTCCCTAAACGCGGAAGGTCGCGTGAAAATTTAATCGTGCATTAAAATGACGCAAGGTCCACACATGTGGTTATGTAATTAATTACAGCAAATGAAAATCCCCTTTCGCGCGTTATTATGAAGATATTAATATTCAGTTCGAATAATTTACTCCCAGATATTGAATTCACGAAAATTAAATGATATTTCGACTCAAAAATAAAGTCTTTCAAAACATAACAATGTAACGTACAAAATAAAAATAAAGATTTCCTTTTTTTTTTATTTTCCGCATGCTTCGTTATTTCGAATAAAAATAAACATTCGATTCATTCCTACAAAAATAAATTTTACGATATAAAATGTTGATTTAAATTTCTGATTTTTATTTGTTTCTATTAAACAATATATCTATCATGTGTGCCTTTGTCATTAAGAATTTCGCCGAATATTTGCCAGCCATACACCGTTTGTTTACAACGTGATCATTAAACACAATTAACCATAGTATGCATGTATGCCGAGCGCATGAATATATTTACTGTATATTGCGCAAAATAGAACGCAATTCGGTAGTATTATCACAAGCTCTCCCTAAAATAATTTTCATGCTCCATGGCATTTAATTAAATGGCCGACGGGATTAGTATGAGCGTTACATTTAAATAAATGATTACGCTTCGAATATAATGAACCAACACCCTAACGCTTCACGACCAGCACATATAGCATGATTAGTATACAACCGTCGCGCATTTCAATTCGACTAATTAGAGTAAAGCCATCTAATATGAGTCTAATTTTAAAATGCTGAGATATAGTTAATACATAATAATTAATACAACATAATCAAATAAGATATATATATATATATATATATATATATATATATATATATATGTTATGTAAAAAGTGCGTGTCTTATAAAGCTTATAAATTTTTAATTTAACTCTTTAATTTAAAAAGAATTCAGTTTGAAAAAATACGTGTGTTTGTAAAACCTTTCAACTGGATCTCGCTTCACGCTCCGAACGGATTCGAAATTTCAAACTGGTTCAAATAGGCAAATAGGTAATTAGTTATCTATTTCGAACTAGTGTAATAACTTACTGCTCGTTACGTATACGTGCATAACATTCAAGTTCGATATGTACAGTTTGCGTCAAGTATTCCATAATGAAATTTTTAACAGCATGTTTCTTAGAAAAGAATAATAGTACCAATTTGGCGGACGTGATTTATTTATTCATATGTTAAAAAAAAATTATTAATAAAATGTTAAAAAAATATAAGAAAAAAATTTTGGTTATAACAATTCGACAATATTATTATATTAATAATTTAAGGAAATTTTAGACGATAAAAAAAAATGTCTTTCATTCGAAATAGATATCTCTCTGATTTGAAATAGAAATCTTATCCTACACTGGTGAATTACAAATTTCGTGATTCTCGCTCAATTCGATAATTCACGCATTGTTCGAGATACTCCGTTCTGAGTGAACACGACCGCAACCGACACGATGTTGCGGTTGAACTTCGTCGGCAACCGAATCGCCTAAATCATCCTGATGAGGATAACGAGAGCCGCCGCCGTAGTCTTCCGAAGTTGCGAAACTGCGAGGGCGAAGGGCTGGTTCAGTACAAACGACTGACGTTTAACTCATTAGCAATTAGCAATACTCTTGGATTAATTCCGAGACATTCAACAGACAATTAATTATTTGACATGCATCTTTCATCTGAATTTAATTAATTAGCGATATGAGCGAGATAAGACGAAAAAGAAAACAATGTTCAAAATATTAACTATTTTCTTAGATACAAAAAAAATGCGGTTTTATCAAAATTTAAATTTAATTTAATAAAGTCCTCTTTCTCTCAACATTTAATAAATCGTTAATAAATTTTTTAATATTTTACAAATTTTTAATAAATGCATTTATTTAAAAAACTACAATAAAATCATGGAAGTGTATGTTAATAAAGAATAAAAAAAAAAAAAATTTAAAAAAATAATTCAGGGCATACTGCACGAATGTTACGCACAGTAATGATGTTCCATCATGTTGCGCATAATTACGTACGTGAATATCGATTTCATCCTACCAAACATAGACCAACCGGTCTACGCTCAATCCATCTCTACGATCTAAACGGGAACTGCGATTGTAAATTCGAAAAGTTAGACTAATCCGGATATCGCGCGTCACCACAATTGCGGCTCGTTAGAGTTCGAGAATCGCGCATTCGGAGTTCACGAGTTTAAATGCTCTCGCCTCAAAGCGCGGCTTCGAGGCGATTAACAGGCCAGATGTCAGTGCGCAAGAACGACCACAGAAATGTCACAGAACGCGACATTTGCATTGTGAGGAGATCATTAATCTAATCCATTAATCCTTTTGATAAATATTCCAAGGAATGTTTGAGAATCTTAAAATTGTCGAATAAATTATTTAGAGAAACATTTAGGAATATATATTTCTTTATAATAATTATATATATTCCTAAATAATAATATTATATATAAATACTACATAATATTTAATAATGTATATTATTTCCTAAATTAAATAATAATATATATTATTATATTTACCATAATATTCAAGCGGTACGAATTTACAATAGCTATTCTCTTTTTCTCTTTTTTTATTACACACACATCTAACATAATTATTTTTATTGCTTTAATTATCAAACTATGAATTCATAAATAATGATAGTAATCGAGTAAAATTGCTCACATTTAATCATGTTCTTAATGTTGTTTTCTCTGAAATATGTTGATATGATTCATTATTAATAAATAAATTAACACCTAATCACTTATAATTTGATATTCATCGATATAGAGATTACATTAAGCTACAATATATACAGATATATCTAAATTATAGCGGCGGGCAAAATATACAAATAATTAAAATGCTACAAGGTGCATAATCCATTCTCACCGTCCGCTTCCTCAATGCGGCAAACTACTGAAGATGTATGTTGCTAATTACGCGGAGATTAAACACAAATTATGTAACCTAACAATAGGCAAGTTGATAACCCGTTATCAAGATGAGCGTATTAAGGAGACGCGCGTTGAATTATCCGACGATACATTAGAGAGAAGATATTACTCTCCCGAGACACTCGCAAAGGCCTCGCATCGTTACATAGTATATGTTAATCATTTTAACGGGGACACATAGGAAGCCATCGCGCCTTTCGTACCTTTCCATGTACCGTAAATTGCTTTAATGTGTAAATATAAGAGGTGCGCGATAATGATGTACAAAGAGAGATTGTTAAATTATTTTATCTAATTTTAGTGGATAAATTTACCTCTCCTTTTCCTCGAGCAAAAGATAATATTACAGCAAAGGTGCATATATTATACTAAATTTAAATAGAGGAGGACAAGGAGGGAATTTGAGAGAGCGCTTCTCAAATAAACACAATTTGTAACACAATGTTAAAATTTAGAGCTTGCTTTCTTGAAACAAAAATTAAGAATGTGCTAATATTAACATAGCAGCGAACAAAATCTGTACTATTTAAACAATATTTATACAAGTAACTTTAAAGCTCGTTTTAGATACAATTTGTGTCAAAATTTAAGATAGAGATCTATTTATAATTTTATATACTGCGTATCCTCGTATTTGTGTATTCTGATATATGTTTTGTATATTTCATTTCTATATAAATTTTTTCCTCTATACTTTACATATAGAATTATAAATTATGCCCCGAATTTTATCGCAAATCATAGATTTTCTAATCCAAGCTTTAATAAATTAGCCAAAATAAATTTAAGACTTTAAATATCAAAGTATTGTGACGAAAGATCAATTTTTTTCTAAAAATGTGCTTTATATTTATATCATTTCCAACGCTTTTGATGTTTTATTTTTTCTACGATATAAAGAGAATAATACAAAACCGTCAAGACATACGGTAATATCATAACGCTAATCTAGTAACGCTCGATTTAGAATCGCGATGTATGTAATTTGTTAAACATGACACGGCCCTAAGTTAATCTTCTTTATACACCGTGCACTGCGTCGCAGCGAATTCTCTCGAGCAAATGGGCTCGTCATCATGCACGGCACGCGTATCAACTGGATATTCTCTCGGTATTCTGTTAGTCAAGGGACAGTCCATTAACAAAGATGAATTTCGTGGCGCACGACCAGCTGAAATCTATCGGTGTAACGATAGGTGGCTTAACGATATTGCCCCGGCGATAGATTGTCACAGCGATTTTAACCTCGTCAAGGGTAACGTGAAAACGAAGTTAAGCGCTTTCCTCCTCCCTCTCCTCCACCCCTCGTCACCGTTTTCCGCCTACGATATTCCCGCTCTCTCGCTCTCGCTTCCGGCTCGATGCAATGCGGCGCAAGATGCGCTTAATTGCAGTCGCCCACCTTGCCGGAACATGAACACCCGCTTAACATAATTTCCGTACTATGTAACACAATACCGCTCGACTTTCCGAGTACGAACATTTAATTAACCGGTGGTATCTAATAAGGGACCTACGATAAAGCGACGTGGCCTCGCCTAATGGCTTAATTATACAATTACGATGGAGCCAATTAACGATCGAATTTCGCTTTAACGTGCAATTTCGAGATCGAAGAAATCAAGTTCGATCTTATTTTTAATATAAAAAAAAAAACATTAAATCTTTTTTTGCTTGTATATCAAATTTACATTTATTTTAAACAACAGATAATCGGTGAAATCCTTCAATGAGTCATAATAATATGTTATAAATATTACAGAAATAAATGCAACTTTTTTATTGAATATAACACATAGAAATGCAAATTCTGTTACTGAAAATTTTCTTGAAAAATTTACAATATCTGGCAATTAATTTCGCCGAAAGATTTTATCTTTTATATGAGCGCAAGAACAATCGTAATTCACAAAGGTAACAATTAACATCATTAGTCGAGAGACCGACCAATCGCGATCTACGCTTTTCGATAACAATGAGGGCACATCGTAAAATGAATTTGCACTTCCCGTGAGAATATTGGTTGGAGATTGTAACGAACCATGCGGAATAATGCGCAAGCCGAGGGGTGGTATGAATTATCAGTCCCCTCGTTTGGAAATTTGGAGGATAATCGTGGCAGGACTGCCGAACCGCGACTCCCGCGCGACGTGCATGAATAATGGGCGCGAAATTGCATGCCGGGCTTGCAATAACGGCGTTTAATCGCCGCTAATCACAGATATGTTGACGAAAATATCATATATCTTTCTATAATTTATTTCGATCGCTTTGTAGGATATCGGCTCTTATGATCGTTTTTTTCGCGCGTTTTCCTTTGTATTAAAATTAAATCAATAAATTAGAGATAAATTTAATTTAATTCCAAACAATTAATATTTTCATTATCAAGGCTTAATTTAGCGTATGATTCTTCATTTCTATAGTAAATTAATATACTTTGATATTGAATAAACCAAAATGCTTTCACGTATAGAGTAAAGATAAATGTACAGTTAATTAAATTTGAACTTGTTAACACTCTCTATTAAAATTAGATTAACTTTGGTTAATTTTAGATATTAATAAAATTATTTCTCGATACTGTGTACACGTGGAAGAATAGATTCCAGTCTTCAGTTTTTAGTTGAAAAGTATTTCATACTTGCCCTGTCGTATTAAAATGAAATTAGCGAGTCCCTAAATGTCTACTTAATAGAATTTTATTCTATTAATGCACGCTAGGATTAGGTTGCGCATTTAATTACTTTCATTCTATATGTCAACGGACGTGAGAGAGACATCTATTATACCATGTATCATCGTTACTGTCGTGTAATAATGCCGGAAAATCCGAATGTGTATACATATGGGGAATGCTTTTAATTAAAAATTTTCACAAGGTATTGTGCGGTGAGCTTAACCTATTAACGCGCTTGAAATGGAAGCGTTAAATTTGTAACTATTATAACATACGGGCAGCTTATGTACATCGTAATCTCATTCTCCACAATAGTTTCTCGCAAAAAGCTCCTATTTAAAGCTCATACCTGCGTGTATACATTCGCTGAGCTCTCACGCAGTCACGTAACAAAATAACGAAAATATAACGTAAAGTCACGTAAAAAATAACGAAAATTAAAACACCATCCATTTGACTGTCTCTATAGAATATTATGTTTCAAATATTACGGTATTCAGTTTTATTCCGTTCTCAAGTATTCCCTTATTCAAATTCGGAATAATGTAATCTTCATAATCGTAATTTTATTTCGCCATTCGCCATTTAATCTTAAAGTCCAATAATTATTTTACTTCATAATTAAAAATAAATTAAATAGTTTAACTATTTGGCATCAAATTAACTCTTTGCCAATTTAATCCTACGGAAATCTACGGATAATTATTTAATAATATTTAATAATCATTTAATAATATAATAATTTCCTAATTTTATTATTGTAAATGTAATCGTTATTATTGTAAATGTAATTGTAAAATAAATTATTATCGTGCACAATGTTAATAATAAAAAAAATATAAAATAGCTTCTTTCCGTCCTTTCTTTTTCATATTAAAAAAAATTAATTATTTAAATTTTGACTTTGATAACAGAGTCTTTATATCGCTATAACTCCATCATTATATGCAATAAAATGAAACTAAAGTTATATATATGAGAAAATTATGCAAAACGCGCAAAATCACGTCACATAATAGAAGGTCAATTCTGAGAGCTGTCAGACGCCAGTCGCGATGAACAAGATAAACGAGTGGTATCAATGAGCGATATTGAATACGCGCTGAATATCTCATTGAGCACTGATTAAATATCAGTATGAATTTCGCGGCAGCCACAAACAATTCGCGCGAAAACGCCATCAAACCGATGGAATCGCTGTAACGAGATCGAACATTCCAGTTATATTATTCGGTTTATCGTAAAAAATATAAAATGTAATGTAACGTCGCAACGGTTTATCGTAAAAAATATAACATGTAATGTAACGTCGCAACTCGCGAGAACCATAATTTAAAATGCATATAAGGATAATCGTAAAATAACGCAACCAAACTGCGCGATATATCAAGAGTGCATCGTAAAAGATATATCTCTTTCTCGAAAACGAGAAAAGGAATAAAATAAAATAGCAATAAGTAGAAAAAATAATGAAAAGGAAATGAAAATAGTGATAGGTAACATAGTAATGGAAAAATAACAATTCGTTCACGGAATATTGAAATATCGTTCGATACAGTAGTGCAAATAAACGTGAGCGATCCTTGTTCTCTCCGGAAAATGTAGAGAGAAAGTGAAGAGAAAATTCATACGAAAAATAAAGAGTAAGAAAGGGAAAAGCGGTTTTTATTATTATTACAGACACGAGAATTGTTTGATTAGTTTATTCTGCCAACTAACTAAACGGCTCTTCTCGCGTATATGTATTCTTATTTAAGAAAATATAATATTTCGCGCGTTATTATTCTTGCCACGAATCTAATTAGCTACAGTGAGGGAAATGTTTGAAGATATAAAATTCCATTAAAGAAAAATAAGTATAAAAGTTGAAGGAGGTTTATGTTCTTGACGCGGTTTAGTGTTTCATCAGCGATAAAAAAGAGCAAGCTCTCGAAGCTGACTTTCAAAAATATATATGTAAACACTTGAGAAATTCGAATTTAATGGTAAAGTAGTTTGCCAAATAAAATAATAAATGGTTATATTAAAGAATAATACAATTATCAATGATAATGTTGGCAAAACATTGTAATCGTGTAATCTATTTTAAAAGTAAGATAATAATAATTTATCAAAATTGTGAGAATAATATACACATCGCGTTATGGTGATGAAAGTCAAGATTATAATACTCGGCAAGCTCGCGACAAAAACTACTTTATAAGTTCAAAATACTGTGCATTGAAACCTGTTGATAGATAATTCAGCAAAAACTTTTTAATTTTTCGCGATGAACCGCATATGGAATTTATTTTTACGATGTTTCTTCGTTAATTTAACTCGAAAAAAATCGAAAGATCTATCTGTCAACTGAAGTATTATTACAATGTTTTACACTTATATAAATATCTTTATCAAGATATCTCGAAAGAAAAATATAGGTATTTTCACAGATAATAGCAGTGACTATTCTTGTTATACGCAGGGCTCTACGTTGATTTTCGCGATATATCGAAATCTCACGAAAACGTAATATATGGGAAGAATTTACATTTGATAGGAAAATGGGATAAAGTGTCGAAGTTCAGTGCGTTTTATCGACGCTATTTGCGGCGATAGCTTTTTGTCCAGTCTTTTTTTCCACATCGGAGATCGCCGGACGGTCGATTCTTTTGGAACCGAGCGCGATGGGGAACATCGTGGCTGCGCTTTCCCATTTCCTGGCAATTTCCGCGATAAACCATGATCGATCATCAAACTTTCTCTCTCTTCTTTTTCGGTCTCTTTCCCCTTCCTCCTCCTCTCTGTCTCTCTCTTTGTCTGATTTTTCTCTGCTTACTATGCAGCACTTTCATTCCTTCGCCGACGATTTAATTCGCGTTCGAAGGTAAAGGTCAAAATGTCATTATGACGGAGATGAGAGGCGCGAGTTATCGATTTTTCGATTATTAGCGGGATAAAAATTCTGAAGTCACGCCATAAGTGCAATATTAAAAAATTATATCGCAGGAAAAATACGGAAAAGAAATACTCTTTTCGAAAGACGAGAGCGAGGTCACAGAAGAAGGCCGCAAAGTTGTTTGGTATTCCGGCGGTATCGTCTTTCGACGTAAGAGTACACCGATTAGCACCACGAAGCTTCGCGAATCGGCGATCCATAAAAACCGCGCACGGAATCGCCAACGTGCCAAAAATAACGGATAAAATAGGAAACGTGACCGGCGTAAGACCAAACTTCCTGACCGATTTCCGAAATAAATTGCTGCACATTTTTACGAAATATAACGCAACAAAAGCTGCAAAAGTTTACGAAGTGCTTCTGAACGCGCTATTGGCTTATCTCAATCGTTATTAAATCGTGAGACGTTTTCAATTTTTGTAGAACTTACTTATTTTTCTTTTTAAAAAAGATTAATAAGAGAAAAGAGGTACGATATTATTAATTTAATTCTGCAATCGCATTAAATTCTTTGCCGAGATATGAATAAAACAACCCGAAACGACAAATAAATAAGTAATGAAGAATTAATCCGAACATAGTGAAAACAAGGTAGGTATATCGAGCAGAGGACGCTTCAGAGATTAATTAATCTCTGCGTTTTTAATTAAGTTCTTCTCTGTCCAGTAATAATTAAACAATCAGAATACGATAGCAAATATCTCTCGCACAATAAATTTGCCGTGAGAGAAATGAAAAGAACAAAGATGCAATTTCTAATATTATCGACATTATGAGTATTTTATGAATATTTGTCATATATATGTATAATAAAATAAAATAAATTTTGAAAATTATTCTTCCACACATGTATATATATATTATATAATAATTCTATTTTATTCTACAATAATTAATATATCTTTTAATATACATATTTTTTTAAACATTTGACAAAAAAATTTCATAATATCGGGATATTAGATGGATGCTTTGTCTGTCTCAAGCTGGACTTACCTGTATGTGATGAACGCGAATACCAGGGCCACTAGGGACAGGCTTCCCCCGAGGACGACGATGAGACTCAACACGCCGTCCTGGTCGAAGGAACTGGCGATTCCCGTGGAAACGCCATTAGCTATTCCGCCGCCGGGTTGCGGAAAGCCATGAATCGCTCCAGTGTATAGCGTCTCCATGTCGCCGTTATGCCAACATCTGCGACAAGTAAATCCAATTATAAATTCAAAATTGGAGGGCAAATATAAAGACAATACAATTAGAAAGGAAAATAATTTACATACATGAGGGAGAGCCATCTGCTTTCGAAATTTTAATTACCGCACGCTCAATTAAAGGAAGAAGTGGATAACCAAGAGATAGAAAACGAATTTAATGAATCCAAATTAAATTAATGCGAGAGGTAAATATTTTTGCCATTTATCCGGCTACTCCGTTAAACTAAAAAAAGAGGATAAACATTTGCAATCCGGAAAAACCGCGATAACCTCGGTTTCCACCGTCGCATATTTTAATTAGCAACGAAGTCCGTTAATTCTCGCAGACGGATTTTGATAACTCGAAATGCCATAGATATCAGAGAATTATCGCACCAGAACCGTCTGTAATATATTCGGGCCACTGCTCGTGTTACTGTTATACCGCGTTAGACAATATCAGGATACAATCTTGAGGATAAACCTTGGCTCTAACGTTACCAAGGCAAGAGAGAAATATCGTGTATAAAATGTCGCAATTTAATTTTCTCGTTGTAAAAATATCTTATCTTTAAAAAAATTTTATGTAAAAATATAAAATATAATACATGACCATTTTCTTTCATTCGAGATTGTAACATAATTAAATTTTCCTGTAAATTTTCAATAGTTAGAAGAAAGATTTAACTATGTGTAAAAAATAAGTTAAAAGTCATAATAAAATACAGAGTATTTTTAGAATATTTAGATTATAAAAAAAACTAGATTAATGATAAAAAATTTCATTAATCGTATGAGAAAATTGTATGAGAAAAATTTCATTAATTGTATGAGAAAAATTAGCAAATTTTTTTCTCATGTTTCGCATTATAAATCCCTTGAGGAAAACTGCGTGTATGTAGCTTAGTATATTAAAAAAAAAACGTGATTCCACGAGTAAATAATTGCAAATAAAAATAATTTGTGATATATCCTTGGCGAAGTATTAACAGTTATTCCGATGCGTGCAGAATGAAAGTTACGGCATCAAGTTTACAACACTTCTGACGCTCGTAAATTTCAATCAGCGGTAAAAGCAATTAGCTGCGGGGCGTATTGCTTGTCGTTTCCCCGCGAACGGTTCTCCGCAAATTGCTTGTCGGAGTAATGCAAACCACGATCTCGACTCATCCGACTCAAGTTCCGGAGTGCCGGACTTGTTTCAATTTGCTCCACTGTCTAGCGCATGTCGGCTTAAGGCGTTGTCCATATTACTGATCCCGTCAACGTACGATTGAAGGTTGCAAAGAGAGAAAGCGTGAGCATTACAAATAAGACAAAGATTAACCGATGTAATTATGAACCTACGTGATAAGGCTAATTCCCAAATAAATTTTATATCCTAAATAAACATATCCAATAAATTTATATCTCAAGAATAGAATATTAATTTATAAATATAATCAAATCACGGATTTTAATCATTAAAATAATCTTTTTTAGGTTAAATTTAAATTAATTATATTTTTTAATATAAATATTTATTAATATTTTTAAATATGCTTAAAAAAATATAACAATATAATAATATATAATTTTATATATTTGGAAAACAACTCTTTTTGAAATTATATATAATATTTATATTATACAATATTTATATATTCCGATGTTTTTATTTTATTTTCCGAAAATTATTGTCGCAAATTTGAAATTTGAAATTTTGAATAAGCGAAAGACACACAAGCATATTTCATTTTTCAAACAATATATTAATCAATAACACATTTTCAATAATATAATTAATTAAATCAAAAGACTGCATTTTACACAATGCATACATATTTATTACATTTAACAAACATTTATTTGTCTGAACAGAATTGGTTCTATCGCCTGAATCCATTGTGTATGGTTTTATAATTTATGTATGCAAATTTTGTTACAAAAAACACGAACGTACGCGAAAGTGTATTCAAAATGTGCTTATACTAGACGACGATGTTGACAAATGAAACGTAATTAACTTGTTAATTGTGTGAGCACAATATTTGCATTGTCAACTTTGAGCAACGATGTACGGGTAAAAAGAGGTTCTGCGTAATGACGAATTAATCGATCTTTCTCACGGACTGGTTAACAAATAAGATTTTTTTTAATTAATAATATTAAACTGTTCGTGCCGCATTAATTTTGAAGTTGTTTAATCATCAAGTTTTAATTGAATCAACCGTTTTAAAGTTCTCAGTTAATAATCTAAATTCCGCGCAAGCAGCGCAAATATTCCTTTATGTATTTCTTACACATCTGTTCATTATTCAATTATCATTTATGTCCATTTCAAATGTTTTTTTTAAACTGTGTAAAATATATCATCAAATTAATAATACATTATCAAAATTGTTATTAAATTAATATTAACGTTACACTAACTAATGCAAAATATTTGTTTGATATAAATTTAAATAAAATAGAAAACTCGTTTAAAAAAAAAAAAAGAGAAAAAGAGAAAGAGAACGAGAGCGAAATTGATATAAAGTAATTATTAATTACATTAAACATTCTTAAAAATGTATCAAACTTCTTGTTCATTTATTTTGTTGAAATTATATTGTGCTATAAAATTTTTATCTCATACGCTAATTGAACACGATAGTAGATGGATTTGTATTTAACGCGACTTTTCTTTCTCTACGACTATGTACTTTAGAGAAGGATTCATCGCCCTCATCTTGCGAACTTTAGGATGCCTTCTCTTGGGATAGGTAGGATATACAAAACTGCTGCGAAACGTTAACAGGCTTCCGGTCCTTATTCGGTATTCACGATGTGAAAACGCGCACGAAAATTGTACTCTTCTCCCTCGTTAATATGAAACTCATTTCTGCCGCGCGTTACAAGAATAACACGTGCGCATAATTAATATTTGCATAATATTTTCCTTTACAAATTTTCCTCTTTCTTCCTACTTTTTTTATATCTATTCGATAATTACCATGGTATAAATTATACATACTGTTTCGGAATGAACTAATTTTCTTCTATTACGGTAAATATTTCTTGAAAAAATATAAAGCTAATTTAGTCCTAAGTAGATGTCAAATTTCTTTTAATTATTTTTAATTTTCAATATTATATATTTTAATAACACGTAGAGACGGAATTCCGCGACAGTACATATTAAAATTAACAAAAAACTAAAATTTTTATATGTACCCATAATTTTCCCCCATAGAATTTTCTGGAAATATTATACATTAATATCAGAATAAGAGCAGCGTAATTAATGTCGATTAATTTCTTTTAATCTTCTTAGATCGTAAAGAATTCAAACTAATTAAGTTTTATTAGACGAAAAAAAGAGATTCTAATTTATGCGCTTGTTTAATTGTTAACAGGCAGAGATTGTTTTCTATTTTGTGAGATAATATAATTTCGAGACACACGCACATACGAGACGTCGACATGTCTGATGCATCGCAAACGTGATCCACTCGAGCAATCGATCGCAAGTACGAATTGGGGCATGTCGTGTTAACTATACCAATTAACACCAGTTGCTGACTACATGATAACGCTTAAATGGCATCCCGTGACGTGTCAAGAATCAGTTGTCTCGATGATTGCTGAAACGCATTAAAAGTACATGGCAAATAATATCGAACATTTATCTCTGTATTGCATTCGATGTACATCCACAGTCGATATCCGTTCGTCGTTTTACTTTGTTTCGTGCCTCAACTTCCCGCGGTATTTCCGGATCACAGTGTATTTATAGTGAATCGCGGCCAATGTATAAACGACGGATGCACCGATTTATCGGACTGTATAATTCCGCCTTGCAACGAACGTACGACAAAATACGATGATCTTTTAATAGAAGAGAGCAAAATTTTACCGCGTCCATAGATCTCGAGTTCTCGAGATAATTTTCCTCCGGAAAAAAAAAATAATATCTCTGCTCATATTTATTTAGCGCGTCATCGTGTTAATTAAAATTGAACATTTTTTTTTTTTTAAACGCGTTTTATTCTGTCGGAAGAAATTTTATTTGGCACTTAAAGACGATCTATAACTTGCGGCAAAACTCAATTGAATTCTATTTATAATTTTGTGTATATTCTGAAATGTATCTCTCCTCAAATATTTTCTATATTGCATAAAATCATAAATAAAATTCTGGTTAAAATTCTGTCGTGATTCATTCATATAATCTAAAGTGAGTTTAAAGCAAATTTAATATAAAGAATCTCTTATCATTTTACAATGTGCATGTTAAATAAATTATGTATAAATCGAAGTATCTTATACATATATATATATATATATATATATATATATATATATATATATAAATCTATCTTACAGGAAATTTTTTAAATACGCTCTTATAAATATTCTGCAATCGTTTTTTTTTTCATTTTTGTTAACAAATTATCGAATATAAAGAAAGAAAATAATATCAAATTAAAATTTGTATTATCAATTTGTATGATAGAATCATATATCTATCATTATAATAGTATTTCAGAGAATATATAAATATTCAAATATATAAACACTTTTAGCTTTTTGTATTAAATATGTAAAATATCTATTAACGATTACTGCAAAATTTTAAAATTATGCATTTTCAATATAATGAATAAATATGATTTTCCATAAATATACTTTATGAAAACTATTTCTCAATTTATCAATAATTATATTATCAAACTTTATATATAATACATATACAATTTATATTTTGTTATATCAGAACGATTATTATGCAAATTATTGCAACATTTAATGGATCAAAAATTCGAGTATCTATATATTTCTGTTGCTCTCTCTTACTTTAAAAAACTTACCTTACGTTCTCGATGAAGATGCGTCGCCAAAATTACAGAATTCGTCGGATCGAGTGGTGGCTGCAGCTGGGTCGGGTCACATTTCTCAACGCGGCGAGCCACGTGAAACAAACGTCTCGCGTGTTCTGATGAGAGGCCGGTACCGGCCGGCACGTACGTTAGATCCAAGGGAGATTCGCTTCCGATCGTTATCACTTTGCTACTGTGAGACGGTTAGGGCTAGGTATCAACGGCTAGGACAACGTCTCGCGCATTCAAATTCATTGCGTCCTTTGCTACTCGCTTCCGACTCGCTTCAAAGATCACGACTTACACCGGAAAATTCCGCTCTCGTGAACGTCGAATCCCGATGACACTTATCTGAAAAATGTTTACACAATAAGAGAAACGATCGTTATAAGAATATTTAAATGATCTACTTGTCGAATGTGACGTCATTCGAAGTTTGTTTATTCGAATAGACGCGAAACCAACTTCGCTATGCGACAAAATTGGCGCGCAAATTAGTAAATATGGCGGTTGCGATTTCGACAAAAAGTTCGATCGAAATATCACAATGAAATTCATTCGCGCCCTAAATGAGATTCATACACTTTTCGTTCGATGAAATCGAATATTCGCTGATAAGAGGCGTCAATACAAAGAATGCTCGCTGTTTAAAAGCGACTGCAGGAATATTTTACTACATTGAGACTCTCATTTTCGCGGCAACGAAAATAATTGGATGTAATCTTTTACCGTGCTTCCCGTTATCAAGTGCCGCCGTGCCCGTCGAGAATCTTCCCGGAATCGGCAGATCTCATTTTTCGATCATTCGCTCCCCTTCGAAGTCGTTCTTTCTCGATCCGATCCTTCGCGGCGTCGTCGAAAGAAATGGCGAGCGAACCGTGCTCACAAAATGAGCACGATGCGATCGAGCGGCGAATCAATGCAAATCGATTCTTCAGGTAATTGATTCGATCGTGGATGATCGTGAACGAGAACAAGCATCGACGCGCGGAGATCACGAGCACAAGAACGAACGCGAACGGCCCGTGGACCGTGACTGCGACTACGATCGGTTCGCGCTCCGCGAACGCGCGCGCGGAACTGCGCCGCGCATGACATACACGCGCAACCGTACAGCGTGAAGTTTCCCCCAATCTTCCCAAAGGAGGGAATGGAAATCTTACGGCGAATGTATACGAAATGTTTTTTCTTCTTTATTTTCGAAATTATTCTGTTTAATCTCTTCGGGGACGCATTTATTGAAATCGGAAAAAATGTTTTTATCTCATCTCTTTTTTTTCTCAATTATACTTATTTACAATGTAAATTATTAAACAGAACACACACACACACACACAAATGAAAATATTTTGAAATTTCTGAGAAGAATAATGTACACACATTGACTATTGTGCGTTAAAATTAATTATTCGTTAAAGAATTAAATACACTAACACTAAAACTAATAAAAATATACGCACATGTGTCAATATTTCTAAAGAGAGTTTAAACGATAACGCTAGCAACTTAACTATTAACGCTATTAATGTTATGAAAAATCACGAGAACATTTTAATACATTTGTGTCCTTGATAAATATTTACTTTTTCCATGTTGTTATTAGTTAGTCAAATTAAATCGGATAAGATTATTAATCTAAAATTTGTATATACATGACTTGTAGTTGCATTAATTTGAGATTTCAAAAAAATAAAAGAGCGTGATCAATAAATTTGTTCAAAAATGTTTTCTTGGTATGTATGTGTGTGTGTGTGTGTGTGTAATATTATTATCAAAATACTCAAAACGTATTTTTTAAACGTTATTTTTTGTACGAAAAAAAAATTGCATAAAATTATATTGCGAGAGATTATTAGTGCAAAATTTTTAAATACAGAATAATCCAATAATAGATAAAAATATTTTGTGACGAACGTACATAAATAATTGAAATCACCAATAAAACGCGAGTGAAAATTGTTGACCAATATATAATTGTAAAATTTCAAATTAAATTGAATCACTTTCATGATTAATGCAAATTTAAAACAATCTTGAATAATTTTAGTAATATATGACTAAATTATATTTTATACAAAAATATATTTTGTCATTAAAAACTAGAAAATAAAGAATAAAGATAACAGTTATATCTTCAAATTATAATATGATGTTGCCATCTTTTGATAAATAAATAATAATTATAAAAATAAATCAAAATAAATAATTACAATAATAACAGCTTGCGCATTTAATATATATTAAATTAAAAATTATTAAAAAATAATGATTATTGATTCTATCATTGGATAATATAATAGTTTTAGAAACTACATCATTAATTGCACATAATATAAAATAAATTAAATAATTATTTATAATTATTGTATATATTTTTCTTTTTGAATGAGACATCAATTTTCCCACGTAATATCCTTCAATATGTGATGATTACAAAATAAATTATAATAGAAAATATCTATCTATTATACTTACCAGAATTTGTGGTCATTCACGAGCAACGAGCCGAGATTAGGTACCGCTATCGGATGAGAGGGTGGACGACCATTGAGAGTTATGGTAATGGAATGGAGGTGGACGACCCAATTTCAAAAGGACAAAAGAACCATCCCTGTTGCGTCGTGACAATGTGTCGAGAGCGTACGGGGAGAGCGTAACAGGATCGTTCAAAAAAATGGATCTCTGTGGATTACTGGCATGGTTATTTCGAGAGACTCTCTAAAAAATATAAATTAAAAGTTGAAATTAGAGAGAATAAACATGAAATTTTATTTTTTATAAAATTCTATAAGTTACAAATATATAGAACAGAACGTACTAATAAATTATTTTTACAAAATAACAATTTATTTTTTGTATAATAATAAAAAAATGATTATGTATAATATATTGAATTATTTGCTAACCTTGGTTCCACGGAGTTTTATTAATAAGTTATTTATATGCTCTGATCTCACGAGATTTATACAGCCGATCTTGGTACTAGCTGTAGCAGCCTGTGTGCTTAGCAGTGATAACGGTGCATGTTATATTACCTCGGAGAGATGGAAAAGCACCCTCGGCACAATGAATTGCGGAGGCGTGAGTACTCTACGACACATGCCAAAATATGATTTTTTTAAAACGTTAGTTCTAGCGAATGTATATAGGTTGAATATATATTAATAATAAGATGGAATACAACTCATTACAACGGTACAAGCTAACTTGTTTATTAACAAGCTCCAGCGATTAATATTAACTATTTACTAATATTTCATTAGTTCAGACGCAATCCAGACACAGAAAAAGATATAGAGTTTGAAGCTAGATAATTTTTTAATGAATTGATTCACGTATGTTTCGTCAAAAGAGATTTTAAAGATGCGTATCTAATTATCTGCCGAATTAAAGATATATTAATCAGATTGTATGGGATGGAAAAGTAACAGATGGATGCTACAATGTAGCATGGATGGATGGAGCTACAATGTAGCAGGAAATGTATTCAATGCAGCAAAATTTTAACAAGATCGCTTCATGCTGATCTTGACGAGTTATCTCGATGCGTACGACGGGATTACAGAGGGACATTGTGATATATATATATATTCGTTAATTATAAAATATATTGTTATATATTTAATATAACTATCGCATATACAAAAAAATTAGAATTTATTTTCTTTCTCGTAAAATACTCGTCGATATACACCCGCAAATTGTACGTACGCATCTTTGAACATATACAGAACAAGGATGCCTCGTATCACTTAAAAATTCGACAAATTACGACAATATACATATATATATAGAGAGAGGAGAGACAATAATTATATTTACAGAAAATTATTTAAACAGTCGTACTTTCCGATTATCGCAGTATTATAAACTTCCTATTATGTGTCAGTCTATAAACTGTAATCGTTGCAAAATTCAATCTCATGATATGTCTCCGCTACCCAGCCAAGAAGATACTTGACTTTCTCCGTCGCCTCGTCAGTAGCTTTATAACCCTCGATAGCTTCGTTCAGGCACTTTGATAAAAGTTTCAACAATGGCTGCAAACAAGAGGATTGATATTAGTGAAACATTATAAGTCATTAATAAATAATACTACATTGTACATGTACTCACTATGGGCCAATCTTGTCTGAATAAAGCTACGCATTGATCACTCAAACTGTCTCCGTCAAGTATGTTTGTTTCTAACAATTTTTTCAGAAATTTGCCGAAGATCGGCCATATAGTATCATTTTGCGGTTGCGCCAACAACATGATATTTCTGGAACACAAGAGTCTGTTCATGGGCGAATCGGCTTTGTCATCTGTCAGACCGTTTGATGACCATATTTGGATCAATTTGTTCTGGACTTCTTGCGTGAAAAGATCCGTATTGTAGGCAACTGAAAACATATAATATTATGATCGTTCATTTCAGTGTTCTCAATGGGCATTTCAATGTTATTATAAACATACCTAAAAATAACGCGAAGTCGGTACTGAGATAAGACAAAACTTTTTGTGGTCCGGGTAATAGATCACCTCTTTGATCAAAAACTTGATACAATTTGTTTAAAATATCCAATATAGATGAAATAGGTAAATTCACACCGTGATTATCCAGTATGTGCCATATTAATCCCTATAAACCAAAACAAAAAAATATGTGTTAATTATGTGTTAAATATTAACTTTTAAAAGTCATAACTTAAAAAGTTATGACTTCTAAAAATGACATAAGTCAATATTTTTGTAGACTGGAAAAGACTATATATTATATCAATTTATAATATATCCAGCTGAATTATCATGTCACACATAAATTTTTTATTTAAATTTAAATGACAGATATAAGCTTACCCGAAGCTCATCTATCACATCAGTGGGACTAGGAGCATTTATATTGTGACGTTTCTCTTGCTTGGAGTGCATAGGACTATTGTTCCGGAAAAATCTATTAATCTCAAGTTCCATGTCCTTTATAAATAAGGAACCACCAACAATATGTGATTGAATCCATTGATTTATTCGTTCCATCGCCATTCTAATCGCAATCTTTATGCACATTTCTTTGACTGCTGTCAGAGAGTCTTCCGCTAGTAAAGAGTCTATTGATGTTGCGATTCGCGTCTCACAAATCGACGGAATCGTTTGCTCGCACTGATCTTTCAAATCTTTCGATACTTTATTCGCTAGCATATTTATATCACTCAAGAGCGAAGCCTGAATATCAAAACGCGATTTAATACATTGTTATGTCGACATAACATAAAATTTCTCTTATAAACATACAAACGTGTTACCTTAAATTGGTTATAGTAGTTCATCGATAATTCGCTCCGCTCGTCAGAATCTTTTTCGACGTGTTTATGTGCCAAAAGTCTTCTGAAGCAAATTAAATTCGTTTCTCGCGAAGAAGCTAACATGGTATTACATATATACTTCACACAGGTAGAGGCAACTCTTTCAGAAACGAAATCGACAGTTTTTCGAGTGGAAGCCGGTTGACCATGGAAAAAAGCTTCCTCCAATTGCAACTATAACATAAGACAAAAAAATTACGATAGTATAAATATAAAATATCATTTATTTAATACACGATTACCGTTAAATATATAATAAAATAATAAAGCAATACGTAAATGTGTTAAAAATATAAATATAATAATATACATACTTCCAAGTGTTTTGCTCGAGTAGTGCCTCCCAATTTACGCAATTGACTGGTAACAGGTGTAATATGTTTATTAGAATTGATACTCAAATTCGTGCCGTTCCCATGAAATACGGAGAGAGTCGACTCTATTCGTGAACAGCAGGAACGCATCGTTCGATCAGTAATTATATCTAATTTATCGAGATTGCATTTAACGGGAACCGCGCAATCCGCGGAATGTGAGATTTTTCTCTTTTCGGAGAACTTTTCCACCTGTTTGAGACTTTTCAATTCTTTAATTTTGCAAGTATTCTGCCAAACAATGTGGAAATCCTTAGGATAATTTGGTAATTCAAATAACCAGCATAGACTTGATTTAAGTAACATAGCAGCTTGCTGGGATATAGAGCTATCAGGAGTGGAAAGATTGATCTGATTGATAGCATGATAAATGTAATATAATAGTTCTAAAATTTGTTTATAATACGGCAGCCGGAGCGACACTGTATCCATCATGGCTAAATATTTAACCATCCAAGGTATCGTCAGTGAAAGTTTGCCTTCAATTATAGCATTTTGAAGACATGCTTGTAAATTTAATGATGGTTGAACCTGGATAATAAAATAATTGCAAATATTATTGAAAATTAGTAGAGAGTTAAGATAAAACACACAGCTTTCAGCATTCGTTTACAATTTTCATTAAATACCTTGCTTCTTATCTCTATTTGTGTTGCTATAATTTCTTTAGTAGTATTAGATTCAGATCTGTATGGCAATGCAACTAAAAGCCCTAATACTTTTGCAAGAAGCCTCAAGCTAGCTAAACAAGTAATAAAATTTTCTTGCGTTTGTTCGTCAACCATTGTTTCTGCAAAGAAAATCCAATAGAAAAACATTATAGTTCTAAGATCTTATACATATTACAAACAGCTGTTAAAGTAATAAAAAATGTATACCTGAGTCTTCTATTTCACTATTAGCAAACTGGGTATTATTTAATTCTATTATCTCGTGTATAAGACAATTTTCCAAATGTGTGTAAAATATTGGATGAACTGCATGTAATATAAAATCTTTAAAAAATTCTTGCATGCCAGGAAATGATGGACCAAGAATCTGACTTTGTGACGGCAAAGGAGTTATGAACCTTTTACTAAGTTGAGTCAATTTTTCAGGATTGACATGTTTCAAGGACTTCAGAAAATTTAAACTCTCGTCATCTACCACATCATCCTAAAATATATACAATTACTTCATTATCTAAAAATCTTGTTATAGCCATGCAATGAAAAATATTAATAGCTTTGAACTTACGTGATGTCCATTCTGTATGCACGATATCAGTAATTGTGATTTAAATAATCTAGCAATGTGATAGTAATTGGTAGAGTCATTATGCATCGTCAACATACTTCGTATTCTGCCACCTAACGCAATTTGAAATACCCATCCTGGTACCAAGTGATTTTCTTCCCAAATTCTCAATATATCATAAAAAGCATCCCTCTGTTTTCTGAAGGCGTGAAATGCAAGGCCGGATGAAAAATTCTCACGATTGTCAGTGTCAATTTGAAAACACACATTTACTTCCCCCATTGCGCACATCAATTTTTGACAGATTGTTAACAGCAATAAACATTTCAACACGCGAGTAAAATCGCTTTAAAATCGCATAGACTCTTGTGAATAATTTATTTTACTTTGTGACAATGTTTGCTGATCAAATATCTTGTTCTTCTAGTTAAATATTTCAACATTTCTCTTATGAAAAAACTCTTTTCTTCTGTACATAATTTCAAGGTTAGATTTCCTAAATATAGAGAAATCGATGAGTATTATTGAGTAGCGAGAATGAGAATTTCATCCAAAAAAGAATACAAAATGTGTTATTATACAATCTTCAGTTCCGCATTTCGTGCGTTTTTCAGAGTGAAAGTTGCACTTTCAAACATATGGGATACATGGTCACTGTAACCTATTTTTTCCCTCTCTCTTTATCCCGGACCGACAAGTTAGATTAGGTTAGATTGTTTTAAACATGTATGTCGAATTGTAATGCCTAAAGAATCTTTCAAAAACTTGTAATACATTCCGGATGATTCTTATAAAATATTTCTTGAGAATTTAATGTTATTTAGAAAAATAATATTCAATTAATGAATATTATATTTATCGCTTACATTTCTCGCATACAAAATATCTTGTAAGAGAGAGATAGACTCTGTTCATCTTTGAAATAAACTTTTGAATCATGATCATTGACCGCTTAAAAATACAATAGATAGAAAATAAAAAAATTAAATTGTAATATATATATATATACGTTTAATAATTATTAATAAAATAGGAAATAATATTGCGCAAATATTGCGTGAAATAATAAGTTATGTTATAATAACGTGATAATGAACGTAAAAAAGCAAAGATATACCAAATTGATGAGCCAACAGCCATGAATATCATTTATTAATAACAATAATGCAATAAAAAATGTTGAATCCGGAATAATATTATTGTGAACATAATTACTTATAGATTTATATTAGCGTAATCGAGAAATCGTAATACACGGCATAGTATAGCGTGTTACGTTTCATCGCGATCGCGCTTTTTTATTCGAACGTTTCATTAGGGTGCGTTCAAAAATCCAGATAAGAGAAGCAAAGATTTCTTTGTCTTGATTGGTCAATTCAATGCTACTCTACCCCACGAGTAGAATTTTAAACGCACCTTCACTGATTTACAATTATCTCGAGAGATGACACCACATTCGAACGAGTCGCCGCCCGAAAAGAGGTTCATCGGTCGCGACGAGAAAAGAAAGAAAGAAAAAAAAAAAAAAAACAAAAGAAGGGGAAAAAAAAGGAGGAGGTCAAAAGGGTATATGCGAGTAACAATACACTCTGTTGGAGAAATAAATTCGCGCGCGTGGAGGTCGACTCGGCGATTCGGAGAGACGGGAGTAACATGCCAGTGAAGTGCGTTGTCAATCGGGAGAATTGTCACACCGCTATCGCTATCGCTATCGATATCCGCGCAGGCAATCACATCGATACCCACGCTTACCGCCGCGACGCACCACTGCTCCTGAGGTAGGAGAAGAAATAGCAGTCGATGACGCTTACGCGCCGCCGATCGTGCGAACGCAAAATATAACCTCATTCTCACCTTACGTGTGTAAGATGCTTCAACTTTTATCGGTTCAACCGAAGGCACCGCTGTTTCGAGAAAGCTGATCGACGCACGCTCGTGTTCCTGTGTGTGTGTACGCTCGTGTGTATCGCACCGTTCACCGTTGTTTTTGCAATCATTATCGGAATCGTTCATCATGAAAGTGATCGTGAAGAAATTACAGGGAAAAGAATGCGTCGTTGATGTAAGTATAGGATTCCGTATAGAAGCCGTCGTTGCTCTTTTTGTTAGTAACCTCGTTAACCTCGCGTATTGATAATTTTGTTTTGCAATTTGAATTTTACTTTGGATTAATATTTATAGTCGTAAAGTTAAATTGGCCATTATCTTGAACGAATTGGCGAGAGTACTTAAACGTTCGGTAAATAGGAGGTTAGGGTACGTAGCTCATTATTTGTACGATCGCCTTTTTAGTTTTGACAGTCTTATTTTTCGATATTCAATCGAACGATCGATTTCAAGAGTCTTCAAGAATCGTAACAACTAGTCTTTATATTAACAAAGCATTTTTTTCTATACATACTTATTTACATTATATTATTTTTAGATATTGCCATCGGAGACAGTGTTGGAATTGAAACACAAAGTGAGTGATCTCTTAGGCATCGATGTACCGCAACAAAGATTATTACTCACTGGCAAAACTTTAGCGGGTAAATATACTCAGTTATCTGTGTCATGTGCCATTGTAATTTTCATTACAGATTATTTATTTGATATATCTTAGACGAGAATCCACTAAGTTTTTATCCGGGAATCAAAGATGGCAGTAAATTAAATCTTTTGGTAATTAAGAAAGCGGAGGAGGGTTCCAGCGAGGCAAAATCTTCGCCGCAACAAAAGTCGGGCATTCATTTGTTGAGAGATGAAGTTTCCCGAGTACTTAGGCATTACTACACGGTATCTGAGACAGAGTCCATAGTCAATGAGCTGATAAAGGACTTGAAAAACAAAGTGAATAGCCTTAGTTACGATGATCTAGAGAGACTAGCCATTGCGTTACTCCAGGACCAAGAGAACATAGCTTAAGAGTAACTCAAGATTTTTTAATTCTGCTTACCGATTGATTATTGTAATACGAGTTTATTTAATTGAAGCATTGTCTTATATATATTGCGCCTCCCAATAATTGGTACTTTGTAATTAAATGTATTTAAATCATGCGCGATTTAAAAACATACCACTTTACGTTTAAAATTAAAATTTAAACGTAATGTCACTTTATTAAAATTGCTGTATACATGAATCGCATTGCATCATAAATAATTAGGTTAATTGTGTATTGGGAAATTCTGAAGGATCTGCCAGGTCTAATTGACGGAAGTATCTTGCTACCAAACAGATGAATAAATTCAGCGCCCCCAGCTCTTGCGTGTCCAATTCTCTCTGAAAAAAGAGGACAAGGATATCGTTAGTAAATTCTAATATAAACTTTTATAGAAGAAAAGTTCAGTCCCTTATTTTCTCAACCTTTTGTAATCTGATGAATACATGTTTTTATTATCGCCTGAATCTTTTTCTAACACTGGAAACGACATTGCAACAACATAAATAGAGTAAACAGGAAGTTATGCAATAAAAATGTTTTGTTAATAGAAATTAAGCATTTTCTTCTGTTCTTCTTTTCCCTATTTTAATTTATATTAGCAAAACAGTTACAGATCAGCGACTAAAAAAACAAAATATATTAAACATCTAACTGAACTTTTCTTTGCGTTAAATTGACGGAATTATAGAAGAGAACCAATGTTATTCTATAATTTAAGAACAATATATGAGATTCAACTCTTATAGATATGTATGTGGAAAAGAGAATAATATTAAATCTTACTTTTTCACTACACATTTATTAATGTGGCTGCCTGCAATTTTTTTTATTCTTCCCTTGGATGTGTTTTTTGTTATATTAAACAAATCAAATAGCAACTAGATAACCAAACACTAATGGGAGAGATCAATATTTTCACTTGCTCAAAGTAAAAAATAAAGGTATTTTTATTTTTATGATCAATTATATTTGACTGAGAAAATATATTTTCTTTTCTCTTTATGTTACCTCGTATATTATTAAAGTTTGAAATTTTTATAGAATACACTTCACAAATGTTAAACTTGTCGATATAAATGAGACTAAACAAACATTTGTGAACATTTTCTTTTCTCTCTTTTTAAACCACAGAATGACATTGGTTAATTTACATTCTATATTGATTTACTTTAATGATCTAATTTGATAATATAAGATTAATAAGTTTTACAGAATCTGCACGGATGACTGAACACGCTCGTGCCAATGAACGCAGACAGGAACAGGTATCAGGCTGTAATGGTTGCTCCAAGATCGCGAGTAATGTGTAGATCCACTGGCCTATTTTGTATTCGATTCTCCTTTCAGTTTCTACAAAATGCACCAAATATTCAAGTAGCTGCTCCACAGTTGACTGATTGAAGCAAAACAGAATACTCAATGTGGGTTCAATTTTCTCTTTGCTACCCAAACAGAAGCTGATCCAAGCATTTTGATCATTTATTTCCGGCTGTAATATTAAAGAAAAAAAAATTAAGTTTAAACTAAAAAATAATTCAAGATTTTTTCAGATTTCAAGCAAGTTTATTATATAATAAAAAAATAATATGGAAAAAATTTATATACCAAATTAATATCAGGTGGTTTCCATTTACGTTTACCCACTTGTATTTCGTATTTTAATTGACTTACATACAGTCTTATATCAGAAAAGTCAGAGACTTGATACTGTTGCCACTCCAAGGTTGGACTGAGGCTCGGCGGTGCTTGGATACATCCTGCTAACTTTTACAGTACATTAGTGTAGAACATTTATTAGATTTGTTGTCAATATGTGATATTACTGAAATCAACTTACAGTTTTAATGGAACCTCTTGAAAGTTTCATACATGATGGATCTATATCAGCCACTACTATGTCTGCACATTGTCGGGCTTCTATTCTGTAAGAATAACAATTTTCTAATGATTGATTTGCTATATACAGTTGAGAGCTCTCTTATTTATTAACTATATTCTTCTAATGAAAACAATTTATATATATTCATACTTTGGCTTATTAAAGAGAAATCTTTAATAAGATACATTTTTGAAAGAAATCAAATATATAATACAATTAGATGATCCTTTTCAGTTCACTTTCCTATGCACTTTTTTTGTAAAAAAAAAAAAAGAATAAAAATATGCATATAATAAAACTTTAGAAAAAGATATAAAAAAATGTAACTGAGATAAAAGACTTATTGTAAATTACACCACTCGTTTGATGTAGTCCTCTCCGGAAATTGGTGGTAATGAAAAATTAATATCTTCCTTGTTGATATCTCCTACTTCGAATACCGGCTGTTTCAGATAATCCATCATAATGATTTAAAATTTCACTTTTAAATAAAGAGTTCTGACATTTTGTCGAGCCATCAAAAATTTGAATTTAAGGTTAGCTTCGCATTGCTTTCAAGATGTTCGTTACAATGGACAACTGCAACTGATGAACAGCTGGATAAAAATGCCTATAAAGCTTGGTCCATTTGAGAGAATAACTCTGAAAATATTTCTTTTTGTACATAATACTCTTCATAATATCTATATCTGTGATTTTTATTTGTCAAAATCGGTATCGATATATTTTTTTTTAAATCGGTACTATAGCGACAAATAAACATGTTTATAACTTAATAAATAGAGTATATGCACAAAGTTAAATTCATATAATTAAAAAAATACTGACATTATATTATACATTTTAATTATCAATCTTTGTAAAAAAATACAAGAAATTCTGGTGTCATTTAATTTTTATTGCAATCAGTAATGGATGTAATTACCAAAAGAACTCTCAATCCTAAAGTTCATAATTATAATTATTTTCGACGATATTTTTGATTACATATATTTTATAAAAGTGTAAAAGAAGAATTTTATTTTCGTTCGCAATTTAATTTTGTATATTTCTGTAATAAGTATTATAAAAAAAAGAATGAATAAAAATTAAGCTGACATGTGCTATTGTTTTTTCGCTTTTTACAGATATAAAATATGCCATGAGAACGCAATCGAAGCCAATCAAAAACTTTCTTTTCGCAAAATCGATTACTCTGATTGGCTGTGTCCCTGATATAGGTATCTCTTTTTCGCCTGTGAAACTTTCAGATCGATAAAGGTGATTAGAAGAAGAGAGTTGTTGAAATTCGAAGATGAGATAACCATTCAAGAATGAAAACAAAATAATATATTCACAGAAATTTTAATAAAGGAAGGGGTAAAATATGCATGAAGGCACAAAGAAAAACATCCGAAAATTGAATTCAAAATAATGTGCAGTGTCATTGTTATATGTATAGTTTCGCTACGCCATTCTGTGGTTTTGAGTTTCGACATGATTCAATGATTTAAACCTCCTTTCACGCAGAGAGCGGAGATTTCGCTATTTAAAGTTAACTTCTGTTACTTGTGCTCTAATTGTGAGAATTGCATTTGGATTTCTAGGTGAAAAACAGAAGAAAATAATCAGAATGAGCGAGGACGCCGATCGACTGAGCAAATATCTAAAGCATTCGCTGAAAACGGCGCCGAAATCGAATGTAAGGAATATTTACATATTTTGCAACAATATCAATATATTATATTAAATTAGTTAGGAAATTTAGTAAGTGCATTAAATATATTAGCGCCAACAGCACATAAAGTAAAATATTTAATTTGATAAAGCTTGTCAAATTGAATATTTAGTTGTCAAGTTAGATATTAAATGTTTTCTTATTTTTCACTCATAAGATGTATCTAAATGCTTATAGGTGTTGGAATGTCGCGTCTGTGAAGAGGTCTTTACTGTGGATGGCGTAAAGGTACCACGTTTGTTGCATTGTGGACACACGGTATGTCACGCGTGTCTGTTGCGATTGAGAACTTGCATGCAGGATCAGCAGTTTCTGCTATGTCCCTTTGACCGGCAACCAACCGCCGTGTACGAAAACAGCATCTACAGTCTGAAGAAGAACTTTGCACTCATTGAGTTGCTTGAACGGCTGGAGCAATCCAACAGTGAGAAAACAGTGGTGTTGGAACGCGAGAGGCATCAGTCAAATCAGTCGTGCGACGAAGATGAAGCTCACACTGCTGTTCTCTATTGCACGGTTTGTGCCACGCATCTGTGCGAGACGTGCGATACCGCCACACATTCATCTAAAACATTAGGCAAGCATAGACGAGTGCCACTGTCAGAGAAGCCTCGTGAAAAGCCTCGCTGTCCAATACATATGGAGCATGTGGCCGAGTTTACATGCACCCAAGAAGGCTGTCACAATTCCTTGATGTGTTATCTGTGTAAAGAATATGGCAAACACAGCACACACAAGGTAACTTTATTTATAGTTCACCCTTGAGTTTATATACATTGGTACAATTTTATCTATTCTTTAAATGATAGCCAGCATTGGTGGAGGAAGAGGCTGAGAATATCAGAAAATCTATTATCGCCGCATTACAAAAGATGACACAGTTTATGGAAAGCATGAGAGACACTGCACACAAAATAGGTATTTTTTTTTGCTAATTTTTTTACATAAACAAAAAAAGAGCCTAAATTTGAGAATGAGAATATAAAAATTTTTGCTTTAGTATATATTTAAATCTAAATCTTTATATGTATTTATTTTATATACTTTTATATATTTTCTATCAATTTATATTTCATATTTTTAGAAATAGTAATTGAAGAATTGGAGGGTTGGGCGGTCGAAGATGCGAGAAGAAGAGTGCGATATCACTTTGAGGAACTACGCGCTGTTCTGGCCGAACAAGAGAAAACGGCGATGGCGTATATCGAGACGGAAACTCGCGGTAGGTTGTGTGCGTTGAGACAGCAACAAAAAGATCTCACGACTACGAGATCACAAGTGGCTGGAGTGTGTATCCAATGCGAGAGCATACTCGATTCCGAAGATTGGAAATTATTGAGTAGCTCAGAAAAAGTTAAGGAGGTTCTGGCGACGTTGGAACAACAGCAACAACATTACGCGCAATTGGGACCAGATTTTCTCAGTCCCGAATCCTCTATACCAATTATATTCAGCAGGGTATGTTTAAGTTTTTCATGATAGATTATATTCGATGAATTATATAACTTGTTCTAATTGTTCCACTTATTTCTGGAGTGTTAAGATATAAATTCTTTGATCTCAAATAATAATTCAGAGTGGCTTATAAAACAATTGTAGTAAATTTTTATATATATCGATCTCTTTTTTTCTCAAACTATTTGCAAGTCAATCACTTTTAGTTTTAAAATGGAAATAATTGCGATCAATTGTACATTTTGCCTTATCTGTTATCTCTTTTGTTGTAGGATAATAGGATACATATTGGAACAAAGATCGATATGCGCGTAGTGATCTTGGGATTGGACGGGGCGGGAAAAACAAGTATTCTATCCGCAATGCGTGGTGTCACGTTGTCGAGCCCACCGATTCCTACTATCGGCTTCAATGTCGAGAGCTTAGAATATATGAATCTCGTGTTTACTCTCTGGGATGTTAGCGGCCATCAGAAATTTAGGCCACTGTGGAAGCATTATTACCATAACACGCAAGCTGTCATTTTTGTAGTTGATGCCAGTGATAGATCTCGTTTTGAAGAAGCACAGAATGAATTATCGAAAATACTTTATGAACGAGAACTAAAAGATGCTCTACTTTTGATCTACGCTAATAAACAGGTAAATATAACATTCAATCGTTTGTATTATAGATGTACATTTAACTTCGAGATGAAATATTTTTTCATATCGATATTTGCGATATTTAGATTATATTAAGTTGGTAACTTGTAAATTTGATTTTAAATATATTTTTAATTAATTTAGATTATAATGTAAATTTGAAATAAATATATATTTTTACAGGATATTGCAGGCTGTGCAAGCGTTGAGGAGCTAGTCGATATATTTGGTTTACATAAACTTTGTTGTGCAAGAGTATGGCATATTCAGGGCTCATCTTTAGTTACTAATACTAATGGTACCCTGCAGGGTCTTGATTGGCTTTTGACACAATGCGTATAGAGAGTTCTTTTTTTTTTTTTTTGTATAGAACTAATTATGGATAACAAGTCGAGAAGAGCAAGTTTCACATTTACTAAATGGTTCTACATAAGAACAAGTTTAAGCGGATTGAAAATAGGTAAATAAAAATCATGCAAGAAAGATATTCGTGTAGTCGATGTAAAAAATGATTTATTTTTTAGGAACTATTTATTCATAAAATAGATTCTATTGGATATTGTTGGAGAATTATTATTTTAAGGAGGTGTTTTTCAATCATTTTTTTATGTCGACACTCGATTGTAATTTCATATACGTTATTTTTTCTTTTTTTAATTTATTATTAATTAATATTCATATAAAAATTTTTTTTATATACTGTGAGCGTGGATGACCAATATAGTAGAGTTTAACATATTTAATATATTGCTGTAGATCTTTCTACTAGCTTGTCAATGCACGAAACAAGTCTATCAAATTTATCTGCATTATATTAAAAAGAAATAATGCTCGAGTTCCAAGATAGTCTCAAACACAAATATCAATTTATTTTCCAACAAAAATTGAGCTACAAGATTTAAACATGACACCATAAAATAGCTTGTATATGTATGTATATACATATAAAATTAAAAGCAATTTGTACAATTAGTTCGTACACATTACTATAAATAATGAAAATGGATTAGTAGCAGAATTAGGATAGGTTGTGTTTGATCGAGATGAGCGTTTAAAGCTCATGAAAATAAATTCTGAGCACATCTAGAAAAGTCATTTATTTTATTACATGGATTATTGTTGTTGCTTTTTTTTTTGATATATCATACCAATTATCATTCAGTCATAATTGCACACATTCATCCTTACGTTTTTCTTTCTTATAATTGGAGCTTTTTTTTAATTATGCATACATTATACGAAGAAAATGAAATAATATATATTATAATATAGCATAGTATTATTTAAATTACATCTGAATTATCTTTAATGTATATAAAACACTTGACAAACAAAAACGGAACAACTTAGAGTCTTTTGCGGAGCTGCGCCGGTGGACACAGGCTAGATGATTTTTATTTCTCTTCCTCTTTTAATATTTTTTTTTCCCTTTATATTCCACATACTCCTGGTATTTTTCGTGGAAATATCAATCACTTGATGTACGCTTGCACAATCCATGCTTACAAGCTAATATTTCAGGATAATTTATGCTCGAGTAGAAAGTTATACCGGGTGACTAAAAACGTTTAGGCGCTATGATATCAAGGCCAAAATAATTACTGAAACGTTGGAAAAATTGGGCGAGACTTTATTTTAATATCTGAAAACGAACTCAACGTGACGTCCTCTTAAAAAATATGGTGGACGACATAATCGATGAGGTTATTATCCTGTTCTCATGCTATTTTTTTGCATGTCTTTAGATTATAATTTTGTGCCTGTGGGAGGATTAATACGTGTCGCGGCCACGTAGCTCCTGGAATATAGTCTGTGTTTATGTCCACGCGCGACACTTTTATTTATATTTACAATTCGTCATGCTCCTATAAAAAGAAAAAAACCGTTAGTATAATTGATAGTATCATAATCAATACATTTAGTTAGAAGGGATACATTCAGAAACGAGGAATTCCAATTTTATCGTCAGCAGACATCAGAAAAAAATTTAAGCATCATGTGCATACAACTTTTATAAAATCTTATTAAAATAAGACATTAGAGTTAACATATAAAGTAGATACTTACATCAGCATCTGGTATATTGTTATCTTCATCTTCAGCATTTGGTATATTGTTATCTTCATCGTCGGCATCTGGTATATTATCTTCATCTTCATCATCTTCATCGTCCTTGCTTATATTTTCTTTTGCCTCTTTGTCTCTCTGTTTTCTTTCCTCTTCGTCTTGTGCTTCCTTCATTTTCTTTTCACCTTCCTATAATTGTCAGAATAAACAGAATGTTTTTCAATTATTTATTTCACTCATAAAAATTAAATATTAGTATGCAGTGAATCAATTAATTACATATTCATAATAGAACAGATAAAGAAAAAATATTCTAATAACAAGAATCGAATGCTTACAAGAGTAGGTTTCCAGACTTCTTCTCCGAATTTGCGCGCGACTTCCGGATCATCGGTGATTAGAACATTATCGAAAATGGTACCAGATTTAACTTGCCAGAGATCAAAGCCAACAGCGCAGATTTCGTCACGCTTATATAGCTCGGGATCAGCCGTGTATTCGGGATTATCGATTTCGGGATGGATCCATGGTCCTTTATAGTTAGGGTTGTCGATTTGTTTCGGTTTCCATTCGCCCTGAAAAAATTACATAATTTTAGAAACAATAACAAAATACTATATAAAATTCTGAATATACATCAATTTCAATATACAGACTTTGTATTCGGGATTATCGATCATGGGTGCTTCCCATTCGCCATCCATCTCGTCATCCCAGTCCTCGGGTTTAGTAGCTTCGGGATCGGGAATGTGCTTCGGTTTGTCCCAGTCCTCGGGCTTCTTATCTTCAGGGTCGTCGATGCTGATGTTATCATCCCAATCTGCAGGCTTAGTTTGAGATGGATCCTTAATCTTCTTTGGAGGCAGGAAGCCCCAATCCGCCTCCAACTCACCAGACTCTACTTCCTCATTATCGATGAGTACCTGAAGAATTATTTCATTGAGGAATAATTAAAACAAACAAGTTTTTTTGGCAATAGTTTTTAAGCAAATAGCGATAACATGTTGGTCTTTGCCGTATATGCACAATGAGTCGTATCACTCCTGTACAATAAACAAACAAGATAATCTTTACTTTTCGAGATCCTTCAGCACTTGTCTTCCACGGCAATCAGTGAAGACATGAGACTCTAGGCTCGATATAATAATTCATGAACTCGCATTATAATGTTATATAAATTTCTTGTAGTAGTGAATATTTACCTTGTATGTATTATCAGGTTTAACAATCAGTGTGTATAAATGTGTATAGATATCATCCTTGCAGCGAATATCCTTATTAATCAAAAGGTTCTTGCCTTTGTAGCTAAAAATGACGTGCACTTTTTTAATTCCTGGTCCACAAATATCAGGTCCTATATAGAAAAAAATATTGCATGTGGTCAAAATTGATATTCTTAATATATTAAAATGTATAAATATTTTATATATATATATATATATATATATATATATATATATATATATATACCATATATATATATAATTAAAAGAAAATAATTTTTTTTATATTAAAATATATGTGTAATAAGCATACAAGTTCTCTAAGTAATATGCATATATATAAATATAAATATATATATGCATTAGGTATCTAATTCTGCAATTCATGGATGTAGTAAGGCAATGCTGGCAAATCGAATTTCTCAATGGTTAGATACAACAGGACCGTCTTATTCAATCGACACCGCTTGCAGTTCAAGTTTCTTTGCTATGGAGAATGCTTTTAGAAGTATGCGATCGGGGGAATGTGATGCTGCTATTGTGGGTAGTGCAAATCTTTGCTTACACCCCAATTTAGCCTTGCTATTTACACGACTTGGTATTGTTACTCATTAAAATTTATGAATTTAAAATATAAAATATATATAAATCCTAGGACAATTTAAAAATAAATACTCTAATTTATTCTAAAATATATAGTAACTTGTAACTGTTTTGATTCAAGGAGTTTTATCGCCTGATGGATTTTGTAGATCTTTTGATAAAAACGCAAACGGTTATATGCGTAGTGAAGCAATCTGTGTAGTATACCTTCAAAAAGCAAGAAGGGCTAAGAGATTTTATGCAACCGTTGTATATGCCAAGACGAATTGTGACGGATACAAAGAACAAGGGATAACTTTCCCGTCCAGCGAAATGCAAAGAGCTTTGCTTCAAGAGTTTTACGATGAATGCGGTGTATCACCGTCTTGCTTAGCTTTTCTGGAGGCTCATGGTACTGGTACCAAAGTTGGTGATCCGGAAGAAATTAACGCACTCGAGAAAGTTTTCTGCAAGGATAAGAAGACTTCTCTATTAATTGGTTCTGTCAAGTCAAACTTGGGTCACACTGAGGCTGCTGCAGGTTTATGTCAAATTGCTAAGGTAATAGTAGTTACAATACGCACTGTAAAATATTTTACTAATTTATCTCAGTGTCAAACATGATCAACAATCGTATAAAATTGTTAATTTTTTAATTAACACAAAGCCAATATTGCTTTTGTTTTTCTTCTGCTGTAATTAATTACTTTATTAATTCTATTAATTTATCTCGCATTAATTCTAACAAATATTAATAAATTTAAAATAAAATAACAGTTAAAAAAAATTGTTGATAAATTTATTTTTTGTAAGATTATAATTGCGATACAAACCGGCATAATCCCGCCGAATATAAATTTCACACAAGTACGGAAAGAGATTAAGGCTCTTGAGAATGGAAGTATACGTGTAGTGAATACTCCAACACCATGGAATCCCGGTTTCGTAGGTGTTAATTCGTTTGGCTTTGGCGGAGCCAATTGTCATATTTTGCTACAATCTAATTTGAAGGAAAAAGTTAATGGAGGAGCGCCAAATGACGATTTACCAAGACTCGTTGTTATATCTGGTCGTACTGAACAAGCAGTCGAATCATTGTTAAATGAGGTGAGTAAAATATTTGAATTTTACATTGTCGATAAAAGTATAGTTATACAAAATATTTTTTATTAAAATCGATAATTGAATTTGTATGGTAGATCGAGAATCAACCGATAGACGTCGAATATATTCGGCTTTTGCATGATCTTCACGCTGACGATATACAAGGTCATCCTTACAGAGGCTATGCAATTATCGAATCTAAAGCATCGATAAAAATGATGAAAGAAATACAATATTATTCAGGTAAAAGAAAACCGATTTGTTTTGTATTTTCCGGAATAGGATCGCAATGGCCTGGCATGGGTACGCATTTTACTTTGCACATTTGTATATCAAAGAAGCAATATCTTACAGATAAATTTTTTCAATTTTTGCTTTAATAGGTGAATCATTATTACAATTCCCGACATTTTATAAATCTGTAAAAAAATGCGATACTATTTTGAGGACACATGGAATGAACATCATTGATATAATAACAAGTAAACACGAAGCAATCTTTAACAGTATATTGAACTCGGTAGTTGGCATTACTGTAATGCAGGTGATGAATTATATTTGTATCATAAATTGTGCAAATTATTCAAATTTTACAAAAAAAAATACTATATTTTTCCCTTTAGATCGGTTTAATTGAGCTTTTAAAGTCCATAAATATCATGCCAGATCATGTTGTCGGTCATTCGATCGGCGAACTTTGTTGCGGATATGTGACTGGTAATTTTACAATGGAACAAGTGCTACTCTCCTCGTATTATATAGGATTGGCATTAAGTGAAACAAAAATAACTCACAGTTCTATGGCCGACTTTGATCACAGTTATGATAAAGCTGAAAACGTATGTTCACCGAATATTAATCTAATCTGTAAGAATAGTCTAAATATGCTGTATAAATCTTGTTGTATAAATGGGTCAAGAAAATCAGTAAAAGCATTTATAACAAAGTTAAATGTTTTAAAAAATTTTTTTTAAATTAAATATTTTGTTTTTAATAAAATTAATTGAATAAACATTTGTATTGAATTAACATTTATGCTTCTTTAGGTTAATAATATCTATACTGAAGAAATTAAAGGCAGCAACATGTCTCTTCACAGTCAGTTGGCACCTGTAAAAATTACGATTCTTTCTTATCTAAATCGATTAATGCCGAATAATATTATGACGCACAATCAAACATGGCAAAAATTATTACGCGGCACTGAGTTGTCTTATGCTGAATATTTTACAAATAATTTGCTAGATCCTGCATCTGTCGAAGAAATTGTACAATTAATTCCTAAAAATACTGTGGCCCTCGAAATCGCGCCAGACGGAACTTTTCAGAGCATTATAAAGAAATTGTTCAATATAAGCAATATCGCATTACTACAATGCAATCATGAAAACAATGTTAAAGTATTTTTACAAGGATTGGGAAAAATGTATAACAATGGTTTGCAACCGCAACTAGCGAATTTATACCCAACTGTGGAATTTCCTGTTAGTCGTGGAACTCCAATGATTTCACCATCAATCAAGTATATCAAATATATAGTTATTTATTATAAGTTACTATAGTTACTTGTTACTATATGAAAATACGGAGAAAACGTAAAATAATTTTTATAATGCAGAAATTTTTATTTCCAAATTTATTGACTGATGTAAACATATTTCTTATGATAATCAGGTGGAATCATTCCGAAGACCGGTATGTAATGTGTTTTAAAACACAAAAGAAAATTACTTCAGGAGAAAGAACAGTTAACATCACATTGAAAGATGAAGCTTTTGAATATATAAGCGGTCATGTAATCGATGGAAGAAACTTGTTTCCAGCCACAGGATATCTTGTTTTAATTTGGGATACAATTAGCATGCAGAGGGGTCAGTGGCTTAATGAAATACCAATTGTATTTGAAAATGTCAAGTTTCTTCGGGCAACGCATATTCCGAAGCAGGGAGATCTGGATCTAACAATATTGATGCAGAAAGGTAGATTTTGTTTAGAAAAGAAATTAAAATTTCGCAAACTTTGACACAGCGCGTTAATATATACAAGATGTTTCTAAATAAATGCGAAAAATTTTACATGATTTTTTGTCTAAAATTAAAGAGAGGGATTCATATATTCCTATATTCCTATCTGAGGAGTATTCCTCCAAATAAGGAGGTAAAAATTAATTTTTTTTCGGATTTTGGACAAGTTAGAAAGATTATCATGTATAGCATAACACTAAATGGCACAGATTTCGAGTTACGAAAAATTAGAATAAAAAAGCAAACAAAATAAAATTATAGTAAATGTTGAAAAAAATGAAACAAAAATAACACAAAATTATAATAAATGAAATTCTAATTTTCACCTTTTTTTTTGGAGAAATGTAACTCCTCAGGAAGAAATAAAGTATATATTTATATGAAAACTCTCCCTTAATTTTTGACAAAGATCATCTTCTAAAATTTTTTGCATTTATTTAGAAACACTTTGTAAGTATCTGTAATTAAAAAATAAATATTTAAAATAATAATTATATTTATTTATTATCTAGGCACAGAAAATTTTGAAATAGTAGAAGGAGATAATACTGTTGTTACCGGTACAGCACGCATTCCCTCAGATCCTTCTAAAGAAAAAATACATCTTATACAAAAGGATTGTGAAGATAAGGAAAAATTGATGACAACGAAAGACATCTATAAAGAATTTAAATTACGCGGATATCAATATGCCAATCTATTTCGAGGTTTAAAAAGTTCATCTACTACTGGAAATCGAGGATACATAGCTTGGATGAATAATTGGGTAACGTTTATGGATAATATGTTGCAAATGAAAATGCTCGGTGGTGATACAAGAAGTCTTTACATTCCCACGGAGATACAAAAGCTAGTGATTGATACAGAACTTCATGCACAGTATATACGAAATATAACAGTGGAAGAAAAACGTAAGTTTACAGAACACAGATGTCCACTTGATATAAAAGAAAGAGATTATTTATTTCTTTTAAACTTTTCAATATGTTCAATGTTTTAGCAGATATTTTTATAATTATTTAAAAAATGTGTTAATGTGTAAAAAAATAAAAAAAGAAGAAAGTTATTTTTTATTAAACAATAAAAAATATGATCTAAAAGATAAATTTAAATTTTAGAGTTGCCTGTGCGCGTCTACAAAGATTTAGATGTGATAATATCAGGTGGTATTGAAATTTGTGGTGTAAAATCTACATGTATATTCCGTCGAAAGCCAACAGGGAATCCTGTTCTCGAAGAATATAGATTCGTAGCACATCGCGACAGAGCCGAGGTTTCCTTACAAGAGAGCATAATCTTATCAATGCATCTCGCTCTGGAATATCATCAAACAACTAAAGTAAATATTATCGAGTTGATTGAAGACGGTGATGAGATAACGGCAGAAGAATTAGCGTCTCCATTGTTTCTTGAAATCTTAGATAATCTGCCGTTGATTAAGCCTAATCTCAGTTTAATAACCGGAACCAATCGTTTCGATTCTGTTCTTCCACCAAAAATTACGCGATCCATGAAGCTATCAAAAGATAATAATGCGATATTAGTCGTTGGAGTTAATCTATTAACACACGATAAGAGCAAAACTTTAAAAGAAATTCTGTCGGTATTACAAGATGGTGGTTTTTTACTGACACGGGGACAACCGCTCTCAAGAGATGATTTTACAAATGCAGAGAGGCACAATTTAGCAGTAGTTCTTGAGAAACGCACAAAAAAGGAACATATTGTACTGTTAAAAAAAAAAGAAAAATTGTGGAGAAAGACAGAAATTATTTTTGTGAGCAATTACAAATTCTCTTGGTTAGAGCAATTAACATCGATCTTAAATGTCGAGAATAATATCGTAAGAACAATTTTAGTAGGGCAAGAAGATTCGGAATGCGGTTTATTAGGTCTCATAAATTGTTTGAGAAAAGAACCAGGTGGAGAATTAATAAGAGGTGTATTGATCCAAGACGAGACAGCACCGAAATTTTCTCTAGACGAGCCGTTATACGCGGATCAACTCCAGATGGATCTTTTTATAAATGTTTTGCGTCCGGGAAAAGTATGGGGATCATATAGACATCTTCCACTAGCACCTTTAGCGCCAAAACTCACATATCATGCTTTAGTCAATCAAATGGTATGTATCATTTTGCATAAAACAAATTTTCTTTTGTCTTATAATTTTTCTATAATAAAGCGTGTTATTATTAGATTCGCGGTGATTTGAATTCATTTCATTGGATCGAAGGCCCGATCGCTCCAAATTATCAGCACAAAGATGATCTTGTTCGCATAGTTTATGCGTCTATCAATTTCAAAGATGTAATGTTAGCGACGGCCAAAATCATCATGGATGAATATATGTCACGCGGACGATTAGAAGAATGTCTAATAGGCTTGGAATATGTCGGTATTGATAGTGCTGGACATAGAGTAATGGGAATTTGGGAAAATAGGTGTGTTATTTTATACTTGTCGTTCACATGTATTTCTAGCTAAAACTGGATGAAAAAATATACAATTTAGAATTTAGATTATTTAAATAATTTATATTTTAAATAAAAAGTTTTATATCTCATATTTCTCAGTGCATCCTTACATTTTAACATTTTCGTCAGCGCATTCTTATATTTTAACTTCAAAAGTAGAAAGACTTATTTAAAAATCTTTATTATTTTTAAAAAATATAAAATAAAATTATATATTTTATTTTACTTTTACATTATATTTTGCAAGATATATAATAAACTTTTCTTTTTTCAGATGTATATCAAATATGCGCGTAGCCGATAGAGTTTTATGCTGGTATATTCCTGACGAATGGACACTGGAGGACGCTGCGACAGTACCGTGCGCTTATGGCACATGTTGTTACGCATTATACATAAAGATAAAGATAAAGAAACGCGACAAGATATTAATTCATTCGGGTACCGGCGCCGTAGGTCAAGCGGCAATTAATCTCGCGCTTCATGAAGGTTGCGAAGTATTCACCACCGTCGGTACTCCGGAAAAGCGAAAGTTTATAAGAAATACTTTTCCATCTATTCCAGACGATCATATCGGAAATTCGCGCGACACTAGTTTCGAGCAAATGATATTTCGACAGACAAAAGGTCGCGGTGTAGATATCGTACTGAACTCGTTATCTGAAGATAAACTTCAGGCTTCTATTCGTTGTCTTGCAAAAGGAGGGCGCTTTCTTGAAATTGGCAAATTTGATTTTATGGCTAATAATAAGTTGGACTTATCAGTATTTTATCAGAAAGGCATTACATTTTATAGTGTTATGTTGGACAACTTATTTTCGGCTACTGAGGAACGAAGAATGGTATTGAATAAGGTTCTACTCAATGGCCTTATTAGCGGAGCTATTCAGCCAATCAGCAGGAAAGTTTTTCAGAGAGACGAAATCGAGTCTGCATTCAGATACATGGCAGCTGGAAAGCATATAGGAAAAGTAAGTCGATTAATATTTATGATGAAATGTAATTGTTCTTTTCATATATGCGTTAAATACAATATATTATCTATCAAGAGAGACAACACATTGTAGTGTATAATCGTATTTATATATTACAATTTTTAGATAATTATAAAAATACATAAAGAAGACGAATCTATAAATGCACTTATTCCTGCACTTCCACGTTATTATTGCTTGGCAAACAAGTCGTACGTCATTTTCGGTGGCTTGGGTGGCTTTGGTTTAGAATTAGCTGATTGGTTGATCATTAAAGGTGCCAAAAATCTCGTACTTGTCTCGCGCACGGGAGTAAAGAATGGATATCAACAGATGAAAATCGATTTATGGAAATCTTACGGAGTGAAAATATTGATCTTATCAGACCTCGATGCATCGGACATCAATGATTGCAAAATTATATTGAAAACAGCGGAAAAGATGGCACCAATAGACGCTATATTCAATCTCGCTGTAGTATTGAACGATAAGATCTGCCAGAATCATACCGTAGAGACATTTCAAGTGCCATTTAAAGCAAAAGCTTGGGCAACAAAGAATTTGGATCAATTGTCTAGAAAGATTTGTCTCGAGCTTCGACACTTTGTTGTATTTTCCTCTGTTTCCTGCGGCAGAGGCAATGCTGGACAGAGCAATTACGGCATGGCAAACTCTGTTATGGAAAGAATTTGTGAGAAAAGAGTGCAAGAAGGTTTACATGCATTGGCAGTTCAGTGGGGTGCAGTAGGCGATGTCGGTCTCGTGGCTGACATGCAAGACGACGACAAGGAAATGGTTATTGGCGGTACTTTGCAACAAAAGATAAGCTCTTGCATTGAAAAACTCGAAGAGTTTATGTTACAAGAGCATCCTGTAGTGGGGAGTATGGTTGTAGCTGAGAAATGTTCAGACGCTTTTGGCGCAAACAATATTGTTGAAACCGTGGCCAATATCATGGGTAAGTTGTCATAGCATAAAAAACTAACAAATTAATTAATTAAATTAGTATAATAAAGCGTACAAAAATACTGTCTGTTAATGTAGGTTTGAAGAATTTAAATAACGTTGCTCTCCACACGTCTTTGCCCGAGCTCGGTATGGATTCAATGATGGCTGTGGAAATTAAACAGACTTTGGAACGAGAGTTTAATGTTTTCCTTACAGCGCAAGATATTCGTTACCTTAATTTTGCCAAACTTATCGATACTTTTGACAAAGATTCACTGAAGGACAAAAGCGATCGAGATGAGAACGATCTAGCTGGTATCAAGCTGCTCGTTCATTTGATAGATAACAATCATTTGATTCGCGACATCTGTATAGACCTACCGACGAAAAAAAACAGGACAAGAAGCGAAATATTTCTATTGCCAGGAATGGAAGGCTGCGGACATATATTCGATTCGCTGGTACAGCAAATCGAAGCTCCAGCAACGTGTTTACAACATGGAGTATATAACATTGGCAAAGGTTATACTTCAATAAACAAGATTGCTGATTGCTTGTTACAGGTATAAATTCTTCATCTATTTAACAATAATTAGAGTATCTTATAGAAAATATTCAGAGATATAATTAATATATTATTACTTTGATGTATGTTTCTATATTTTGCACTTTTTTATATTTTTTACAGTATATTTTGATTAAAAGAAAATTGAATCGGGATTTTGTAATAGTGGGTTATTCAATGGGATCATTGATCGCAATTGAATTAACTCGAAAATTAGAAGCGATGAATCTTCAAGTTCGATTAGTGCTCATTGATGGCGCACCCGAGCAGATAAAAGCACTGGTAAATCAATTCTTACCTTTTACCACATTTGTCGAACTCGAGAATAATGTTCTTCTTAGTGTAATGGATACTATACAGCCAGCACTTAGTGGAAAGGTATATTATTCACGTATTTTATCTTTGATTGAATGAGAAGGAAGAGAGAAAGAGAGAGAGAGAGAGAGAGAGAGGGAGAGGGAGAGAGAGAGAGAGAGAGAGAGAGAGAGAGAGAGAGAGAGAGAGAGAGAGAGAGAGAGAAATTATTTGTAAAAGTAAAAACTAATATAATCTTTACAGCTTCTATTGGAATTAAACAAATGCACCAATTGGGACGAAAAATTAGATACTTTTATAACTCATATTCCTTCATCGTATACACAATTGTCGACTGATAACAATAAATCTTTATGTACAACAATTTATGAGCGGTTAATCGCTATTCATAAATATGATGTCACACAATTACCGAAAATTGAATCGCCGATAATTCTTTTAAAGCCTACGATAAAATCACTGTCATTTCTTCAGGAAGATTACGGCTTACATAAGGTAATTTGTATGATTATTATAAAAAAATTGCTCGCATAACAGAGTTGCTTTACAGTAAAATAATTTTCAGATTACTAAAGGAAATGTAGAAATATGTTATATCGAAGGTAATCATATTACAATGATGGATAGCGATAATGTTGTCGCTGCGATCAATGGAGAACATATTGAAAGCGTCAAAAAATTAAAACTAAATTTAACAGATGATAACACAACATCTGTTAAAGATATTTATACTAGATCGTAGAAGCACAATTAGATATTATATTGTGTGAAACATGTATGTGAGATACGTATACCCACGCATTTGCCTATACACACATACAATTAACAAATTAACAAAATATTTATATAGCAACATTATGTTAATACAATTCTATGTATAGAGAGAGAAAGAACATAAATTTTAATTTATGTATAACTTCTTTTTTATCAAACATATTTTCATATCTATACATTTGTAATGTTTTTATTATATTTAGATAATTAATAAGCGTATTTAGAAGACATTTAAATTGATTTAAAATATATATTTAAAAATAAATATTTAATTATATATGTAATTTAATTATGTTAGTTATATATATAAATTAGCTAAGTTAATATTTAATTGTATATAAGTATAATAATAAACCTTACAAATGGAAATATAGAA
>JBCEZX010000005.1:4246546-4278349 GCA_039654345.1 Cataglyphis cursor | reverse complement strand
GAGAGAGAGAGAGAGAGAGAGAGAGAGAGAGAGAGAGAGAGAGAGAGAGAGAGAGAGAGAGAGAGAGAGAGAGATACCGTCATTTATTTTCTAAATATCTATTTCGTGGACGCGGAAGATAATTTATTATTGCTTGCTCGCACCGATATTCTTACACGCCGGAAACCTGCAGCTGAATTAATACACAGCTGAGAGATGATGGACGGGCACTTAGAGAAACGCCATTTGTCATCCAGCTTATCGGACTTGTTCCCGCAAGGGGAAAATTATAAATGCATTTTCATTGCGCGCCGCGCCATTGTTGTATCGTAAATCGAGGCCGCATTAAATCACGAGGATTCAGAAAAGAAAGGATGGAAAGTTGTGCCGCTGTGGCAGGATCGTGTTCCTGTGATCGTCGCAGGTCGTTTGCTTGTCTCGTTGGTGCAATCGTCATGCGATGCGAGATTGTACTTTAGAAAAAAATGCGGTGAAAACATCTGCGATGTCGAATGCACATCTCGATATGGACGAACATAAAGATTAAATGGATAACATTAATGGGAAAAGGAGAGATAACAGATAAAAGAGACAGTAAATGCGTGCGCGAGATTTTTATATGCGATCATATGATGAATACATACCATATTATGAAATATTTAAAGAGTATTAATGATTGTAAAATTTTTTTAACAACGTATTATATAATCTTCAATCATCTTTTTACGATTTTTTTTTTTGTGATTTTCGTTATTTGAGTTATTAAATGCATTTAATGGGGATGAAGTTCAATCTGTGAAAATTACCAAACATATCGCGGAATCATAAAAGCGTAAATAATTAGAAAATCATGCACAATTAAACGCTCTCGAATGTTTTGCCGTTCACAAATTTTTTTCAACAATCTGAAATCTGATGAGGACGTGAAAGGAGATTACGCAAAATACACGGAAACAATAATATCGAGAAATAATATGGAGAGAAAAACACGGCTTTTATTCGCTTAATCTCACGATTGCTATAAGCGATTTATCACCGCGTTTTGTTAGAATTTTACAATTTTGTTGAAATCACAATACAATCCGGGCGAATATTTTCCCAAAAAGAACGATTGATCGAGAAGAAATAAAGCAAATGCAAAGTTCGAAAGAGAATAATCGTAGAATCGACGATTGACACGCGAAAGGAAAAATACGAATCCTCCGCGGGTGAGAGCGATTTGCGATTCTTCGCGTATCTCTTTCTTTTGTTCTCGAAAATACACGTCTCATATTACATGTACGGGTAACGATTTTACGAGGCTATCAAGTAAAACCGAATCGTGCTTAATATCGGGGTCGCAGAGGAAGTTTCACTAATTTGCGACTCGTCGCGTCACCGTGACGCAAAAACTCGCGATACATAATATTTCTCATTTTTTAACAAAAAAAGAAAAAAACATTTCCTACTTGTGTGTGTGTTAAAGATGTCTCCTTACTTGACAAGCATAAAATACAGCGCATTTGTCTATATTCAATTTCAGACTAATAAGTAGTATGCAGTCATTTATAAGCTCGATATTTTTTCTTTTATTTCAATAATTTATAATATCACATAATTCGCACATCACGAATATGTATAAAATATTGAACTTGTCCTTTTGGAAGGGAGAGAGAAAAATTCAATTGCAACTATAATTAAATCCGTCTAATTTAACGCGCGGCGATCCAGCTTCATAAGGCGGGAAGAACTTCTCTGCAGCGTACAACTTTTCTCTTATGTAACGTAGACCGGAGTTTCTGCTCGGTGTAGCGTGCACGCACAGCAGGCCGCCTCCAGGGAGCAAAACTGACGGACGGAGGAGGCATTGTCTCTCGGGTGCGTTCGGTAAACTTATCCTCTTTGTTTGCCGTAAAGCCAGGAAAGACCGGAATCCGGGACGGCTCCCCGAATCTCCTTCTCTCTGACAAAGCACGTGACACTCTACTAACTTCGATAATGATCGTTAACCTTTCGCTGACGATTGTTACACACAACTGTGGTTATTATTACGAAGAGGACAATTCTCTTTCTTACTTTATGCGGGTAAATTAAGTTGATTTATTTATCACATTTAGTTTTTTTTTTTTTTTTTACTTTACAATTGACAAAAGATTTTAAATGTGTAATTATATATTTTCCAATTTTGTTATAAATTTAATTAGTTAAAACGTCTTTTTGACATAAGTTTTTAAATATTTGTATAAAAAAAATATTAAAAGTCGCAATTAAAAATAACATATAATGCGTCTCAATTTGTAGAAATGTCAAATATGTGAAGTGAAATTTGCTTTAATTTAATTCCGCTTAGTTTGCACAAGAGTAGAGAGATAATAAGCCAGCGCAATATGTGCATCCGCGCAAAAGTGTAACTGCAACATTGCAAAAAAATGTGGTACGTGACATTTAATCTTTTTTCGAGCAAACTATTTTTCAAACATAAGCGTCAGAGTTTAGTGTTATCTTTTTCTAAAAACGTCGTATTACATAAGATTAGCTTATGTATATAGGTTTTATTTTATTTATTCTTATATACAGATACGATATTGATTTTTACCTTTGATCTTTATTTTTATAAAATCTCAGATGAATTAAAAATAGTTATTTTGAAAAATACTTTTAGAGTTCAAATGCTATGAGATCTAAAAGAATCATATCCTTGTTTAGAGAAAAGTGTCAAGGGAAAATGCAGGAAAAATCGGAGCTAAGCAATTGCCTTGCAACATCATAATTATCGCGTTTGTTATTCATCTCGCGTATTGTTGTTTTTTTTTTTTTTATACTGACGCTGAGAATCATACAAGCTCGCTCAACGAAAGTGACATCATATTCTCCGGACGAGCCAGTTCTCATTGAATCTAATACCGGTTTCCTCGAGTCGACCGGAGAACCTTCGCCGGTTCGTTTGACACGTCGGGTTAGGTCGTAGCTTTAAGAGAACGAACACAATACATAGACACACACGTGTTTAAGTTCTTTTCTCTTTCTCTTTTCTTTTTTCTCTTTTTCTAATTTTAATAGACGACGAGTCTTTCCGAGACACCTGGTAAAAAAACGCCCTATGTAGGTTCACGCGGTTCCATAATTAGCCTTGTAATTATTATGAATTAGTCTCGCAAAAACGCGAATTAAAGCAAAAGTCGAGCAAAATATGGCTTCGCGTGGCTTGGAAGCGGTTTTACAGATTCGGGACCAGTTCTTTGCGGGATTAATTTACTTTACTTACGAGGTAGCATTTTAATCACGTAACTCGGAAATTATGTATTTTGCGACGTGATGCAGTAATCCGGTAATAAATATAAGTTCAGTTGCTCGATAAAATAAGAGTAATCTCGGTCTCCTCTTTGAATCAATCCTTCCTTTTAAAAAAGTGTCACAATTTCATTCCCCCAATCATTAAAGTCACATATGTTGCAAATAAGTCTCTAAATTTTGTTAAATTAAAATTTATACAAAATTAAGTGAATAGCATAATTTTATGTTATGATGAGTAAAACCAAGTAAATTCTCGGAATATATAATTGTTAATTAAAAAAAATATTGATAAATCCTTTTTTTTTTTCTTGCCACGGGAAAACGGGAGGGGGGACGCGGGAAGGACCTTCACCTTTCATCCCGAAATAACTGTACACCTGTGGAAAGTTAGGGAATGGATTACAGAAGCGCACACACACACACACACACACGCACACAACTGTCGTCGTAATCTGCCGCAGTTCGATTATGTGTTGGCGCCGGGAATAAATTCTGATAACGCTAATAACGGCACTGTAATAAATACGTAGCATGTAACTGATAGAGATAAGTTACTGCGCTCTCTCAATTAATTGTGCACCGTCGAAATTAAAGAATGATTCTCGCAACAACACTGTTTGTGCACTTTCGATATATGTTTTATTTTCGAGGCGAGTCACTTCATTGCTCATTTTATTAATTTTTATTATATTTTTTTGAAATTATTTTTAATATCTTTTTCCTTTAAGCTAAATATGTATGTATATATATTTCATTGTCAGTTATTAAGTAATCTTTAAATTATTTGCTTAATATTTAAAACGCGCTATTATATATAAGAAAGGTTTAATATAAAGAAATTTTCTCTCTTTGCTCTATATTATTTCGAGTAATATCAAACACGTTGGTAAAACTAATAATTTTTCATTAAACGCCATTGTTAATTAACGCGACATTTTGTTGGCGATGTAGAAATAGACATCAACAGTGAGAAAGAAATCGCGGCGCACAATGGAAGAGACGCGATGAGAGTTCTAATGAAATTGCCGGAGCGGAAACGCAACAGAAAACGTCATTAATGTCGGCGCAGCGAACAATTATTGTTGTTTATGAATTATAAATTATTAATTATTACAGCTATCTTTGATCGCACGGGATCATTATTTATTCCTTAATTAGAAAACAGGATTTTTGCATACTGAATACACATTAGCAATAATATAAAACGACTTTAAAATATCAAACTTGATTTGAATAATTTAAAGAGGATATCTCTTTGTATCGAAAAGAAATAGACGTTGATATCTCCACATTATAAGCAAACAGAGATGGAAAGCATTTGTCTTTCGCGAATTATGAATATTGAGTTTGGAAATAAATAATAAAATTTTATTCTTATCTAAAAATGTAATCAAAAATGCTTTTAATGAAATTTTTATTTTATGTCTTTTGCAATAAGATATTTAATATTGATGGTTATAAGGTTGTGAAAGAAGAAGCTTAATTAAAGTTGTGAAAGCTTAATCAAATTTTTGCTAGGGCGAAATGGATTTCAAAATTAGAGAGGACAATTTGCAAAATCTGACAATTTATATTGAGGGAACAAGATTATTAGTCACACAATATTATTTTGAAATCTTATTGTCCACCAAACGGATTGTTAGTTTTGAACATGAAATCGATGCGTACAAAATTGACGAGGGATCAATGTAATATATCTTTTGGACGGATGTGCGTGCGAAGAATGGCAGAAGTGCGTAAAAGAAAAAGAAAGGATTGCTTACGTAAGAAATCGGTCGGCCGCTTTCGTTTGTTTTTGAAGCACACACACTTAATAGTTATTCGCTGCGGAAACGAATCTGCCTGGAAATTCAATTTTTATCATTTAGCTGAATCGAGAAACTAACTGAAACTACAGAAAACACGTCTCGTACAGCAAGAGCAATGTCGATAAAGATCTCTATACACGCGATCTACGTGGTCGAAACGAGTCAGACTCTTTTTTCACAGAAATGCGCTCGGTGAAGTACCCGATCTTCTTTCGCATGACGATATTTTATGTCTCACATTTAATTTATTTTTCTATAAAAATTTCTACGAGAAATTATAACAATAATATTTAATTACATATAAGAATATTTATTTTATTTTGGTTATAAATTTCAATGTTTAAAAAATTATAAAAATATTGCAAAATTTAAGAAAAAATATATTAAATAATATACATACTTTCAAGATGAAATTTTTCAAAAGTTTCTTGACAAAATCTAGCATGCGAATCTATAATGTTGGTTTACACGTGTTCTTTTTTCCGGCTCGTGATTTTTTTAGCTCGCATAACAGATTTTTGCTTATAATTTCGCATGGGAAATTCGACTGCGGTCGACAGTAACAATCGAGAGTAAAGTTTATTTTTCTTTTTTTGACTCGGTAACCCAGTGATGCGTGACCTTTCTCACACGCGGCGCACGCATTTAGCCTCCGGTACGCATTATCGTAGAAACTGCCGCGAACATTGGATAAGATCGTTGAGTGCGTCGGATGCGATTTGCGCGTCCGGTGCATTTTATTACCCGCACCTCTCCCAAGCGTTTCGCCCCCGCGGCTAATCATGGCATATCGAACGCCGTCAAGATGAAAGCCTGTTAACCTGATTAACATAGAAAGGGAGATTTGCATGCGTACAATGTGACTTGCGAGAAATAACTCGGACAGATATCATCTTTTACAATGTACTAACTCACTAGATCAAGATTTTACTTATTTTTAATCTCTTCCCCCATGGCAATGTTACATTTTTGAAAGTATATGACGCATCACGTTAGATTTTGATATCGTTTCCAAGTGATTTGATGATAAAAATAAAGCTATATATTTAATATAATAGCAATATTATTAAATTAATTTTATGAAATTAAATTATATTTTAAATTATATTTTTAACAAATATATTACATTCTTAATAATTATATTTTATTTTTCGATTCTAAAACAAGTGATATTTTTTGCCGATTTATTTTTAGAGCAATTATTTTAATTATTTATATTTATTTATTTTTATACACAAGTATAGAAAAATCGAAACATATTCCACAATGATTCACACGAGGAAACTTGACGTCGATCGAGCGAGCATTATGTTGCGATCGAGATGCGAGAGCGTGGGTGCATCGCACGTATAAACGTGACGGGAAGAAGGAGCCTCTCGATTATCGAAGTGAAAGTCGCGGATCGTTGCGGTGAGGCATTCAGTCGCGCCGCGATCGCCGCACTGAGCGTTTCACGTTGTATCTTATTTCAAGATTAGCCTTGAACGTTTGACAGCCGGTGTACTTTGACAGGGGAAACCTTTGAAACGGTGCGATGTGTTACGTGCTTGTGATACTCTTGGATTTAAAGTGCTCTGACTGCATCGGACGTTCGAAAGGTGCGATCTTAAATCGAATATCGGTGGATTATTGATAGCTTTAATAGAGATTGTCCCACTGAATTAGAATTCAAAATTATAGCTAATATTTTTGGAATAGTTTATCAAAATTTTTCTTTAACAAGAATATTATTATAAGATATTCGTTAAATTATAAATTTAATCGATGATTAAATCAAGAAGGCAAGACAATTTAAAGAGAGGAAAAGATTTTTTCTTTTTTAATCAAGTTTTAATTAGATGTATGAATAGACAAAAAATTATATATTTCTGATAAAATAATTTTAGATTTCAATGTGAAGGAGACCAAATATATCGAATTCTATCTCTTTATCGAAATCAATATTTTTCTATGAGAAATTATTACAATAATTTTTAACTATATGTAATAATATTTAACTTATAAATTTTGATTATAAATTTTCATGACTAAAAAAAATTATAAAAATAACAAAATTTTAAAATAGCAAAGATTTTTTTTGTCAAATAAATTTTAATAACGTATTTGAAAAATGAAAATAATTGTATTTTTTGTAAAATAATTTTAAATTAAAGGGAAAGAGATATTACAAGATTGCGCATATTTCCCTCTGTAAAAATCTCTATAAGAATTGTAATAATAATCTCTCTCAAACTACGTGTAGATAACAACATAAACTACATAACGATGTATACAAGCGCCATGTTCGTTCGGTCGCTAAAAAATCATAACAGTAATCTCTAACTATGTGTAATAACACTTTATCGGACTTGGAGTGAAGAAATCGGGCATTACTCGCGACCGAGGTTTTCTTCCGCAAATTACAGATCGTGGACATGGTCGCCGATGGCGAAGGGAGTATGAATCGCTCGGTTCGAAAAACAGTTATCCCGCATGCCGGTCATTGATTTCATCGCGCCGGACGGCTGTTCGTCGTTACGAATTCGAAATCACTCGTCGATTGTCGGCGTGTGTGCGAACGCAGGATTTCGTAATCGCGAATAGTAGTAACAGATAAGCGAGTAGTAGGACCGGTCACACACCGGCGAGTAGTCATTCTCCGTTATCGCCAGGTGATTTTATTATCATCGGTCGCGGCTCGCGTTTAACACTAGGAGGCAATTTTGCCTTTTCAAAAATCAAATGCAATCTTGGCGATAAAACAAGACTGAGATAAATAAATTTGCGATAAATAAATTTGGTACAATGAGAGATATGTGTCTTACAGATTGACGGATAAATTGAACGAATCGCAGATAAACTATAATTTTCTCTTACATGATAATAGAAATTAATTATAAAATTATTGAAGGGAAATACGACTACGTAAAAGAATGAATAAAGACTTAACCGGCTGGATCGAGTTTGTCTGTAAAAGCCGTTCTGGGATATTACTCCCTCGTGAAAGGCTTAACCTCGGGCTCTCGTGTACACGCGATAACGGAAATATTACCCGGCTAAAGCTTGAATACGTATTCGCATAAATTTGTGGTTGTGTTCGTGCGAATCTATCAAAGTTGCGTCGGACAAATGATTAATTAGACCTTTCCGAGCGGCTGAGTTGATTAAGGCAAGGAAAGATATTCAGATAAAATCTCTGCAAAGAGTAAAAATCTCTCGTTATATTAGAAGTTCGATAAAGTTCTATAGGTCGAGATGAAGATAGATATTGAGAATATTTAAAAATTGCATACAAATGTATAAAATAGACTTTTTTGTATCCCCTTTTATTATTAAATTAATTTTGGAAAAGCCTTTAAATTATGAGAGCCTTTCTTTGTCATTAAATAATAATAAATTTGAACGACAAATTTAAAATAAATAAGAGTTTAGATTAAAAATATATTATTTGTATATCTTTTTTTATTTTATATACACATTAAATTATAGTTTACATTTAACTACATAAATCCAGGTTCTGATTTTAAAGAACGACTCGTGGGATGCTCGATGGGAGAAATATTGACGCTTCGTAGAGAACCACAAATCGATACATACGCGAGACCCGTTCTCCACGTCCTGTATGCGCTTCGGTCTACCATGCGTGAAGGCTTTGGTCGTCTGGCTTACGGTACATTGTAATTATGTTATAGGCCCCATTGCCCCAGCTCCGTGGGTGTGCGGGAGATTATTGTACCGAAAAATCTCATCGTCTCGCGGAATAATCTTCCAGAATTATATTCTCCTTTGACGCTTTAGTATTTTTTTGCCGAATGTTCCGTTAATCCGGAATAGATTGCAGGATCCAGCAGAGTCTAAGAATAACTATTTATATCGAGTTATTTTTAGTCCGTTTTTTTTTTTTTTTTTGGAATTGAAATAAGATTAGATGTAATTACTTTTAAATTAAAATTTAAAAAAATATTTTGAAATATTATTAGATTTACGATAAATTTTCTCTTCTCTCCTTTTGCTGTGAAATGTTGTGAATATAATATATAAAAAATTTATTTTTTCACCTAGCTTGAAATTTTATACTACGTGTTGAAATTTTAACTATAATTTTTTTTTTATGATACATAATCTCAATTTTTTAACAATAAATCTAAAATGGTATAATATGCAAAAATATTTCTTAGGAGTTTGTAATCGATCAAAACTTTTTACCAATAATTTCTGTTATAATTATTTTCCACCATTTTAATATGTAATTCATATATTAGGACAATTTTTGCACGCAAAACTTGTAGCGGATTAGAAATGCTGCAGCGAATCCTTTGATCGTACATATTTATTAATCGTCCAATCTGCGCCGTATGCAGCGACTGACCGCACATAGCGCGCTCGTATACATCGTTAGATAACAGAACCGACGCGAAGGGAACGTGAAAGGTCTCTGGTTCACGGCGTGGCGACCGGTATCTCGCCGGTATCGCCTCGTAGCCGCGAGTGGGTTCTGGTTGCCAAGCAGCGGCTGCGGAGACGGCAATCCAGGTGGAGAGAGAGATCGTTCCTCGTTTCCTCGTTGCTCAACCACCTCGATTGCGGTCGTGTACGGTAATTACAGCGCCTGGTAATACACGCGCGACGTCTTATCCGCACCCGCATATCGTTACTTATTACGAGGCGTTCGCAGAGATTACAGAAGCCGAGTCAACTCATACTTTTGAGACACTCTTTTTTAGCTTTGCATTTCTTGGAAATTGAGGCGCAAGAACAGGCTTTATAAATTTTTAAGTCGCTTAGTAAATTGAAAAATTATTTACGCTATATATCTTGGGTTATATAATTATATTTTGTAATCGTTGCCTTATCTCGATTGTATAATCTAGTTCTCAGTGTTATTTTGTTTTAGATCTTGGAATATTTAAAAGAATGAGAAAATAAAACACTTATTAGTTAAAATAACTCGTTTATAGTCGCTGGAAATTAAATTCGTATTTTTTGAAATTAATATAATTTTTTTTTTTTTTTTAATATTTATGAAAAGCTTGTACAATCTATTACATTTACTTTATTATCTGGAGTGAATATTATAAAATAAAAATTGTTTTACGTGTCTGTCTGTTCTCGAATGAAGAAAATTATGCGAGCGTGCGATTAGGTGAACATTACGTAACTAACTAAAATACTCGGCGTGCACGGCATGATTTCCCAAGATGCAGAGCCAATTAATTGACTCACGTGCAACATTGAAAATGTGACATAGCAGTGACATTGGTCTTTTATAGTGCTCAGATATAAAAGGAGAGAGACACATCGCTCGTATCACAATTGATGATGAATCGAGTTTATTCATAATTAAGCGCATTAAATGTGAATCTTTATTATTATCTAACTTTCCAATCGATCTTTTGATTTGACATTTTCACAAGATTTAATTATCAGATTATTTTCTAATATTTTGAAAATATTTATGTCGCATTTAAATATTTGCAATGTGTTATTTAATCAAACTTTTACGAGTAAAAAACTTACGAAAAAATTTTTTTTGTTTGAAATTTCAATCTCGAATACCCCATAATAATATTGAGAGGTCGAAAACGAGGCTCGATTTACGGCCCGTGGGCCGCAGGTCGTGGCTGACTGGTGGCTCACAATGCGCGGTCGATGACTTTTTTTTCCCCTGTGAACGAGTTCTCTGTCGAATCGAGAAATGTATCGGCGACGACGGAAAACCCAAGTCGAAGATAAACTATCACTGTCATCACCTCGCATACACACATATCGCGGCGAAATATTAGAAGTCGTATATATGCAAGCCACGTTAACGGCCATAACTTTAATCTCCGCGCGCTAGATTAGTCTATATGGTAAAAAGATCAGTTTTTTCGAAATCCTGGGCTCGAAAAAAAAAAAATCTTTATCAAGGGTTTATCAAGTTGTGCAGCTTGATGTTTGTCAATTTTGGAAATCTCATCGCAAGATAAGAAAAACGAGTTGTAGTTATAATCAAATATACGAACAGCTTCTTTACTCATGTATTCTATTCTATAAGAGATATTTGAATATATTTATGATATAATAAAATAATCCAAGTTTTATTTTTATTTAATCTACGCTGTTAGAGAATGTTTTCTATTGTTCCAAATAAATCCCCAAAAGAAGTCTGTTCCTCTTCGTTTATTTTTCGTATTTACTTTATTATAATTTCTCCTTCTTTTTTTATTTGAGAATTTTGAACGTATGTTTATATTGTGTTTATTTTAAGCCTAGGAAAATAAAGAAGTTAAAAGGAATAGATTTAGATAAACATACGAGTGTAGGATATACATAAGGATATGATTTCGCGACTCTTCGTAAACCGATACCATACCTGATGAAACATATGATCGTGTACAAATGAAACCGAAAGCCTTCTCGTCACGGAAAGTACGGCAAAGAAGGAAAATCGTGCAATTTCGTGATATCGATCGCGGGAATCGTTCGTGTTTTCGATTTCACATGAATTTTATTATTTCGCGCTGACATTTCTCTCCCGTCCAGAAAGTAAACTCGCTGTCAAAATTGCGCCGCAATTCTTTCCGCGATATATATTTTCCATTTCGTAATTCTTGGAAATTAATTTTTTTCAGGACAAATCTAAAGAAGGGAAATCTTAAAAGCAATTTTCTTGCCATCCGAAGGACTAACGAAGAGGCATGGCGAGACAACAGACCGTGGATCGAAACATTCCTCATTTGCGGGACATCTTCGGCTTCGGCAGCAAATGGGACGCACGTGGCCACGCCGAGGAGAAGGCACCTGGGCATGATAGCGCTGTTTCGGTGGGCTCCACGTCGGGCGAAGAGGAGAGCCCGAAGAACAGCAAGAAGAAGAAGTCGCGTCGCCGTGACAACAGCAAGACGCTGACGGAAAGCGACGTTAAACACCTGGAACGGCACCTGTCGATGAAGAAGACCATACGCAAAAAAATCATGCGTGATCTGCAGCAGGCTTTCGTCGAAGACCCGAACGAGTTTCGCGTGGACGACATACCGCCGGAACAGCTCAAGGCGGAGATCAATATCCAGAGTCTGAGCTTCGGCACGCCGTCCCAGAAGCAGGGACGCACGCGTGGCAACGCCGAAAGCACGTTCCTCGACATGTTGCGTGGTGGCGGTAAGAAATTTGTGTCTGTTATTTGAAACTAAATACATCAGAGAGGCTTTCTTATTTTTTGATACTTATATATTTTTAACGGTAAAACATTTAAGAAGACTAACAATTTTATTTATTTTATTTTATTAATTTTTATTATATTTAGTTATTTCGAGATTTTAAAGATCTAATAAGTTTTAAAATAATATAATATAATATAATTTATTTCCTAAAAAGATACATTATATAGAAAGTAAACACTGAAAATTTAAATATTATTAAAAAAATTCATATATTTCTCTTTTTCATGAAATATAACATTTTACAAATCTAATATTCTGAAATATATTCTTTTCAAATATTAATTTTATAAAAAATATTTGAAGTTTAATATTTTGAAAATATTATTTATGTTCACACAAACTAAAATCTTATATTAAGTTTTATTTTTTACAAATCTTTTTTAATAATAATATGAAACTTTAATGTGTGTTTTAGGTTTGGAAAAAAATGGAACGGACGGCGACCGGGATTCGGGACACGGGGGATCACCGACCAGAGAGACGCCCAGCGCTCAGGACACGGACGATGAGTCCAGCTATGCGTACGAGGCGCCAGCCACAACGCCCACGAAGAAGAGTGGCAATTTCTGGAGACGCTTCACCATGAAGAATCGCAATAAGCGATAAATTCACAGATTTATCCAAGAGCAATCGACGCAAAGAGAGAGCGTACCGATACTTTATATTCTCCGTCATCTCGATAATTTTTACCAGCGTAGTTAACGAAGCAGAGCTTGCAACTGTGATATACATAAAAACCAATTCATCTCCATCTCTCCTTCGTCCCCTTCCCTCCCGAGACGATTCTTCTTCGTCGAATTTTAAGAGGTTCCCGAAATTCAATCGCACAACAAGACCGAGGACCAATCGATGCTGTACAAATTTCGGATCTAAGCGCATAAATTTTTATACGATACATCAAAAAAATATGCACACTTTTTGAACCAGCATTTTTATCATGTACTATCACGACATATCACGAGATGTAATCAATGCCGAAGAGAATGAGAGACACAGATAATTTATACCTTTTTTAAATAAGAATAATTTAAGAATTTAGAAAATGCAGAAAATGTAAAAAATGAGTATGTACTTATTTTTATTTTGAAAAAAAATTTTTTTTATAATTAAATCCCTCGATTCTTCGTAGCTAAGTATCTTAGCAAAGGAAGAAAAGCACTCTGCAAATACAAATTTTTTAGTTGCGTTTTTTTATCTTCTTATTTTTAATCTTCGAAGAGAAAGAGAGAAAGAAGGAGGAAATAAAGCATAGAAAAAAATGCAACCAGAACGAACGGATTTATATAGGGATTGTCCGAATAATTCCGCTGTACATATATACATATACTCTTTCTTGAAATACATCGGGGGAACTTCTTAAAACTCTCCGACTCGAAACGCGTAACGATCGATGTATCCGATAACATATGTAACTCCCATCTTTTAACACGTACTTAAAGAAAACGTAAAAGCAAAAAATGAAGGCAGCGACACGGATACGTGTGTAGTATTTAAGAGTTTAGCTAGTTTTATTTTTTTTTTAACATAAGAACGCGGAGCAGGCAATCGTAGATGATCGGTATTAAAAGAGGTATGTACGCATGCGTGCCGATTAGGTATTAGCTAGTCACCATTGTCAAAATGCATACCCGAGAAACCCGGTCGATTTTCTTACTAGCAAAATTGTATTTGATATCGATTTTTTTGTAACACAAAACTCGAAAGTAAGATATTTTTTAGGTATTTTTTACCAGTTCGAAAAAATTTACAACTTTAAGATTTATTTGAAAAATACACACACTGTAAGGAACTTGGTAAATTATGTCGTTTAAGTGCAATATATTGCATTTTTCGTTACACACTTTAAGGTATATTGGTGTTTATCGAAATGCTATTGTTCCTACGTTTTTTTGAGATATTTTTCGCTAGTATTATAGATATTGTCATTCGCGAAAATGGTTTATACATTTGTATCAACTGTTGTATTTCTCCCACATCTTTTATTACGATAATAATAATTATTTCTTTTAATATTAACTGCAACGTTATATATTATAAGCTTTAAATGTATCATATTCGAAGTCTACGTCATATAAGAGCAGTAATATACTCGAATAAAAATCTCATAGATATTATGCTTGTTTTTAACATATCACTTCTTGCAAAAAAGTTTATTACAATATTGTATATCTCATAACAAATGTAATAGGTAACAAATAGATTTTATTTAACCTTTTAACTTTGACAAGCAGTGTAGATGTTTTAAAATTTCTTTACGGTTAAATACCGCAATCTGATAGATCGGGTCTTGTCAGTTACAGGCAATGGAGATAAAAAAAGGTATATATTTAGTTAAAGGATTATTTTATATATATAAAACAGTGCGATATAAAAATATTTCAAAAAATATTCATAAACATTTGCTTTTTCTTTTACACATAATCTTGAGAATTATTCGTTCATAAATTTTGGCGGACGTTTCTCCAGAAAAGCCGTCATTCCTTCTTTTCTGTCCGCCTGAAAAATTAACATTTTGATACATTAATAAATTTGTTTTTTCTGTATATAGACGATCATATAAATATATGTACAAATAGAAATCTTACCAGAGAGAAAGTACTATGAAACAGTTTCTTCTCAAATTGAAGTCCTTGTTGCAATGTTGTTTCATATGCTAAAATTAAATACAATATAAATAAATATACACATTTTGCGCAGACTTAAATTACACGAATTGACTTGCTTAAATAATTTTTTAGATAACTTCTCAAATAATTTCTAATTACCGGCATTAACAGACTCTTTGGCTAGTGAAACGATTAATTGTGAGTGAGATGCGATTTTCTCGCCCAGCTTCACCGCTTCTCCGACCACTTTGTCAGCCGGAAAAACCTTACTGACCAAACCTAAACAGATAGAATAAAATAAAATTTCTAAAGTCTTAAATTTATAAATATATATATATTTTCTAGTAAATTTTGGCGGACATTTAAATATCTATATATATATATATATTTTTTTTTTTCTCCATGCAAAATTCTGATTTTAGTAAATTTTTGATCCATTTTGAAACGCAAACTTACCGCTTCTCTCAGCTTCCTCCGCAGTAATCATATTGCCAGTAAGCACTAATTCCATGGCTTTACTTTTACCGATGACTCTGGGTAGTCTCTGAGTACCACCCGCTCCGGGAATTGTACCGATTGCAACTTCCGGTTGGCCGAACTTGGCCTTGTCGCCGGCGTAAATAATATCGCACATCATCGCGAGCTCGTTGCCGCCGCCCAACTGCGATCAAAAGCGAAGAATGTGTCATCATATGATTTATTGTATTTATTTTAGCAATGTTTCGTGGAGGAAAGCTACATTACTTACAGCGTAACCGTTTACAGCAGCAATTATGGGCTTTTTGTTTTTGGAAATATTATTCCAGTTAGCTATAAAGTTCTCTTTTAGAGTTGACGCGTATGATTTATCTTTCATTTCCTTTATGTCGGCACCTATAAAAATAAGATATATCCATATTTATCTATAATACTACCACAGGAATAATGTATGCACAACATATATAGTTGTGCTTAGGCAATACATTAGATAATTGCTAATTAAAGATATTACTATAAAAATGTATGTAGAATAAAATTCACGTATAATTCACGTTTAATATCTTACCTGCAGCGAATGCCTTTTCGCTTCCGGTAATGACGATGGCACCGATTGACGAATCTGTGCTGAAATGCTCCAAAGCGTGATTTATCTCATTTATCAATTCATCGCACAGAGCGTTTAATGCTTTTGGCCTGTGCAAGGTGATAAGGCCCACATTCTTCTTTTCACCCACGATCTCAGTCTTAATGCATTCATAATTGTCAGTTTTACCTATAAAACCGATTTTAAAATAGATTATTTTAAGAAATAAAAAGATACAATTCCCAATGTATTATATTTTTAGAACAATTTTCGCGACAAGAAATTATGTAAGAAATTATTTACCTGTGCGATTATTATGATAAATTAAGGATGAATATATATTACATTAATATTTTGCACATGTGATATTTTTAAATCTTTTTATATTTCTGTTGTGAAAGTATTTACAGTGTATGTACAAAAAAAGTTTATTTATATTTAAATCCTCTGACTTTAGGGTTTATTTATATTTAAAATTATTAAAATTTAAATCTTCTGAAATCTACTCCATATACGGGTTTCGATATCTGTAGACTCTATAAATATCATTATATTTTTTTGATCAAAATACTATTGATAGTCGTGTATACAATAGCCTTATATGACAGATAAACAAATAGATAAATTACCACTAAATTACATCAATAGATCTATACTAGTAAATGAAATTGTGAGAGTTCAGAGAGTTATATACGTATAGAGTAAATAACAATGTCTTTATCATAAGAAATTTATTTATGTGATTACAAATTCTCTAGCCAAAAAGCATGCCATGTTATTGAAATGATAGAATCTAATATTTAATATATATAATTAATATAATAAAATAAACTCGCTTTATATAAATTTCGCATATTTACAAATATTTAATACGCATTTAAAAATTATTTTAATTAGTTATATTTAAATAAAATATAACGGGGGGAATGAAAAAACACTATCAATAATTTTGCATTTGAATTATTTGCAAATGAACAATAAATAAATGCATTCATTTTTAATCGTTTATATAAGTTATATAATAAATTGTGCGTGAGGTTTCAAAAATCAACATATTTTTCTAGCTAAAAATCAAAAGCTTTTTTGTAGCACTTAAACGCATATATTCAAAGACAGATAACGACACAATATCTTACAATATCTTACAATATCCTACATAAGAATGGACACTCAATAAATAATATATATTTTGTTATGTAACAGGAATTAATGATTCTATTCATGCATATGGCATGTGATTAAATTTTCCTTTGAAAACCATATAATATAAAGAAGAAATTAAATAATCTGCATAAATTTAAATTTCATAAAAAGTTATTGCAAGCAATTTATATTAATATATGATCGATCGATACAGTGCAAAAAAAAAGAAAAAAAAATATACCATCGGAAACAAGTTCTTGACCCGGCAACGATGAAACGTAGAAGCAAGTGATTATACTTGATTATACCGGGTGTCCGAGTATACCGTGGTAAGATCTCTATGTTAAGTGACGATGGCTAGAGAGAGAAAAAATCTCTGTATTCAATATGTACTTACAGGAATAATACCTGACGACAGGTGTGACAAAATACTGTGGTTTTCGGGTTGCGTGCGACAAGCGCGAGAAGAGAATCTGTGACAGGCGGCTGGCGGACATGTTGACAGTTCAGATATTCGTAGATAAATGTCCACATCGAAATTGATCAAAACTGTTCCATGGATGATAACACGATCACTCTTGCCAACTCTCGCTACAGAAATGTTACTGATTCTCTCACACGCACACGAAAAAATTCAAATCCGTTTTATATATTATTAAACATTCTAGGCTATTCTTAAATATTAATTAATTATAAAACGTGACTTTAACGTAGAATTATTTATTTATTGATCAACTATTCAGTCAATTATTCAATTTATTGATTGATCGATTAATCGTTCGATCAATCGTTTTGTATTTTATTTTTAGAAACATAGAATTTAAATTTAATATTATCTCATTTTTGTAAATATTTTTTATTTTTTTTTATTTAATAGTCTGCTACTGTACATATTATCTTTTTCTGTAATTGTTTCATTTTTAACAATCTATTCATATTATGTGGCATATGAATAAATACGAAATAAATACAGATTTTTTAATTCTTATATTGAAACTAAAATTGTTCAATTTTGACTCACAAATAATTTTTGATAATTAAAAGATAAGAAAAATTTATTTTATAATATTATCGAAAAAATTTTTAGAGCGCTCAAATATTATACATTTGCCTTATACTTTACACGATAAAAGATTATGTATCTAATCTCTCACAATCAGAATATTTTATAAATTAAAATAATTATTATTTCATTATAATTATTTGTGTGTATGTGCATATTGTACATAGAGAATATATATATATTTTTTTTTTTTAATAGAGTTTTGCCTTCTCGCAAATTGATTAAATTGACCGATTTGCACGAATTTATAAGAAACGGCGCGAAAAACTGCAGTTCCAAATCAGCGATCTGCGACCGTGATCGATGATGCATACGATGACTAGACTGAAACATAAAGAGAAAAGAAAAAAAAAGCGAGAATAGACGCTTTTCTGTCACGCGTTTACGCGGTGAAAGTATTTTGATTCGGAAGAGGGAGTTCACCTGCGGACAAGTAATAAAGCGGCAGACGGCACCTCGGCATTGAACGAACTTGAATTTACCGTCAGTTCACGGCCGTTCGTTCGAGCTTACCGTTTCTATCGGCACCATGCGTGTGATTCTGCTGCTCACCTTCCTGGCGAACGCCAATCTCAATGGATACGCAGGTGAGAAAATTTATCTATTAAAAAAAACATTTTTTTTCTTTTTTTTTATATAAAAGATACACGTAATTTTATTATCTATATATAAAAATATTTTGTATAAAACATTACATTATTATTTTTTCTTAATTATATTATTTTTAATTTTGTTGAATAAAATCGTTTTTTAAATGTAATATTTCAACATGTATACATATATCGTAAATAAAATTTTGGTGGGTTTTAATAACATTTTTATTTATATAATAAATATTTTAACTATAATAATATAATTATGATTGTATATTTTTGAAGGATTTTTTAAACTGTGATTTAATTGTGATTGTAGAGGAAATTTGGCAGCAGGACCTATCTAAAGACATGCAGATAGGTGCATCCACCGAAGGCTATGATCGCGTAGGATTGCGATGCGGTGCCGAAAAGATGACTGTGGAGCTCAGGACGACGGAGGATTTTTCAGGAGTGATCTATACTCAGGGTAATTTTTACTCCAGAGAACCGTCCTGCTTCCTCGATCCAGTTCGCGGTAGAAGCTTCACTATGAGCATCCCTTTGAACAAATGTGATACTGAAAGGGTAAGTAAAGGCACGTTAATCTTGTTGATTTCTTCTTGTTTATCTATCGTTTCAATTTATCATTCATCTTATTAGCAAGAGAAAATTTATTCAAAATTTACGATGAAGAATTCTTCAAGATGTAATATTTATTTTGCAGTAGAATTAATTTTATACAGCTTCTTTAATAGTTGATGTTTTCTCATTTACTTGTATACTTTTATGTGTGATATATAAAATGTGTATTATAATTTATATAATAAAAAGTCGGTGAAAGTAAGTACAATAATTTGTACATCACATTTTCGAATGTATATCATTTTATAATTAATTTCTCAGATTTCTCTCTCATTTTTATTCATGATCTTCAATAAATAATGGAACTGGAAAATATCAGCCTATAGCATTTTCCAAAAAATATCACGATATGAAAATAAATCAACAATATTATTTAAATGTACATTTGCTAAAATCAATAAAATTCCAGTTTTCTCTCTTTATAACAATCTTTTATTTTAACTTTATTCATTAATAAATAATGTTTCAGAATGAATAAATATTTAATAGATGCCTATTTTTTCACTTTTTTTAAATATTTAAATTTTTAATTTTATCAGAATGGAGAGAAATATAGCAACGTCGTGGTCATCCAGCACGATGATGAACTATTGACTCCGGGTGATGCTGCTTTTACGTTAGAATGTGACTTCTCAAAACCGCGTGATCTCACAGTAACGGCGAATTTAAATGGAAACAAGAAAAGGTAATATAATTGCAAGCGCTATCTTGTTATTAATTCAACTCACTTTCGATATGAGAGTGTTGCGATTATCGCGTGTTTTCAATTATTCATGAGCTTAATAGAGATATAATTGATTTTCTCTGCAGTACGCGGAGTGAATTATGTAAAGAATATCATCATTCTAATTTATGAAAAAAGTTCCTGTTAAATATTTTAATAAAAATGTTTTATGACGCGTAATTTTTTTGGACACGGTATTATTCCTATTAGAAAGCGTGTAAAAATTAAATTAATCGAAGCAACATATCCTTTAAGTCATTAGAATATTGCGATTTTATCGAGGCTTTTTTCAAATTCTTTTACAACTTTAACATTAAATATCTCAATATATATATGATATTAAATCCTAATTTTAAAAAATTGTTATATATTAACCTAATCTCTTGAAATTAGTTAGAGGATTAAATTTTGCTTACTATTTTATTTATACCTAAAATTGATTATTGTTATTCAGTATTCAATGGCTTCATAATTGAATTATAATAAATAAATAATAATAAATAATAAATAAATAATAATAAATAAATAAATAAAATTATCATTTTTTATAAAAAAAAAAAAATTAATTTTTAGTTTCAAAAAATTTCTTCGAGATGACAATTTTTTAAAATTTTATCTATAATAATAAATAATAATATCTATAATAATAAATAATAATAAATTTTATCTATAATAATAATACTATATCTATTTTCAAGATACACTAGATCGAGTATAGCTCTCGTGGACGCCGATTCGGGAAGGGACAGAAGGAAAAGGGCGGCGTATGTGGAAAGCTACGATGACGAAGTTGTTTTCATGCCGCAGAAAGCATATCGTAAGACAAATGACGAATTGTGAGATACCAGTATGTGCTAGCTGTAATAAAGGCTTAAATATGTATTTTGTTCTTTCCTTTTGCTATGAAACTTTCCTGGCTGATAATTGCCGTTCATAAATTTTTCATTAAATTTTCATTGCCATTGTAAGTTTTCCATTGGCACAATCTGGTGGTCTCTCCGCAAATTTTATAGTTTTTTTTTTTTTGACACTGAGCATGTTTAGCGAACGCAACAATTGTCGATAATAACAATAATTATCTTTAATACATCCATTAAATTAAATTCTCCTTTTTCAAAAAAATTGATCATTTAATTCGCGTTTGCTGAACGTGATCATTGTCGCACAATAAAAACACTTGTTCGGATTGATTTCAGAATAAAAACAACCATTGGATAAAATAACCATTGGATAATAACCAATGTTTTGTTAAATCATGCCAGCGAATGTCATCGATTTCGATGAGACAATTCAGCATTCTGCACTCTAGATATCGTTGCTGTTATTTATTATACTCTGTTTGTTTGAATAAATTATTTAATCCGTTCGAGGTTAAATGTCTCATTTCATAATCGTAATGCAATCGCGTGATGCAATTGATTCTTAATGTATGCAGCACAGGAATGTATGCGATACGTATATGTATTTATATGGCTTTACAATTTATTTTTACTCCAACGATATGATATATAACGTGCGATAATTCCATGATAATCTCTAGCCTCTGCATGAAATAACACATGGAAATTTACGTCAAGTATCGTTTATGTAATCGACATCCATCAATAATAAGCTTTATAGCAACTGTTACAGAATGTTTTAATACAAGCGGCTAAATTTATAATTTTCTATTATTCTAAATTTGTCATTGAACTTCTGAAACGACTATAGTCAACGGAATTGTAACAGTATTTGGCTATTCTGTTTAATACGTTCAATGCGTTATAGGTCAGGATGATAACTATGCAAGAAATGAAGCGGTGTCGGTGATTGTGCAGAGAAACGCGAAACCGCAATTTCATTTCATAATAATAATACGCCATAAATATATGAACCGCATTATGACCAAGTTGAGAGACAGTGGAACATAGAACATAGTCGAACTCAGGCGGATATGCTCGGGACAATTTAAAGTCTTCTTTATGGTACGAGTACCCCGTCTCGTCTCCCACTTCTCTCTCTTTCTCTCTTTCTAGTCGAGTATAGAACTTTTCTCGGACGATTGTACCTCGTGAATGAATTTAATGAACGGATAGAACTGTCTGGAAACTTCACTTGTAGCCGAGAATAGTTCACTATACGCTGCTCTTCTTCAACATGTTAGGATGTTAATAATTAAAATATTAGTGCATTTTAAAAAATGCTAATAAACCAGCTGTTTCTTTCCGTCGCTGACTAATAAAGTTAAAATATATTGTAATTTTATTGTAGCTGTAACGGAGTTTTTAGTACGTTTTTAATTTGATTTATATTTATTGAATATGTCAATTGCTAGCAAAAAAAAGAAACAGATGAATTATGCTTTATGAATAAAAAATTAGAATTTACTTCATGAATATTTTATTTTAAACAGTTAAATTACTTTTTAAGAAAGAAATTTAAAAAATAATAGCTTTTTATCTAATTTTATCAAATCTAAACAAAAAATTGAGTAGACTGAAATATAAAGCTTGTCAAAATCTATATTAAAAATATCGATCAGTAAAAATATAAAAAGCAAGAAGGAATTAAAATCTCTAAAAAATCCTTATTGCTACGAACAATTCAGGATAACTCAGAACAAGATCTATCTAATTTTTATTGTTACATGTTAATTGAGACACTATGATGTTTATCTTAAGAAATTAGCAAAATATGCATATCTTGTATTTATTAAAACGCTTATGATAGATTCTCGAATGATATACGTCATTAGCTTGTCCCCACTCTTCCATTATTTCTCTTCGTATATATATATATATATATAAGAAGCCAGAGACATCATCGGTCTCTCAATTGCGAAAGATTTTAGGTAGTAATTTTGCTTGACGTAAAGTGTATCGTGAAAGAAATGGCAACAGCAAAATTCAAGGAAGCATCCCCTTATGTCAAACCGAAACCTTCACCACCTGAGGAGGATTACCTCTATAAAAAGTAAGCGATCAATTTGATTTGTATCATAGCATCTTCTCGGATAACTCGAGCAAATACTGGACTGAGGATCTTTTTAGTGAAGAAAACTATTTATCTTTAAAAGCTATATTTTAATGCAAAAATTTCATTTTTAAATATATTCGAGATATCTTTCAGACACTGACCTTGCGTGTGTACATTTATTAACGCATTAAAAATATCTGTTCGCAGATACTTAGAAGACCTCGTATTAAAGACCGATTCCCGAAACGATCCGATACTTAAGCTGGCCCTATTTGGTGTGGGTCGTGCCGGTACGATACATTTAACATCTATAATTTCTAATACACGCGTCAAACTCGTATATATCGTTGACAATGTCGAGAGCAACTGGCAAAATATGCGTAAACACTGGAATCTAGAGGATGTTACTTTCTTAAATAGCGAACAATCCGACAAAGTATTCAAGGATCCCAAGTGAGTAATTGCGTTAAATAAGAAAAAGTACCATTGATGAAAATTGTATATTAATCCTTTGATCGTCGCGTGGAGTTTTTAAAGCCCGATGTTTAATAAAATACGTTTTTTAAATAAATAATAATAAGTAATAAAATACAAATTTTGCTCTTTAACTATTCGGTATCTTTATTCTGTTTTCTTGAAAAAAATATAAAATAATTTTTTTTATATTGAGATCTCTCAAAATCCTGAAGGATTAATAAAAAATTAAATCTATATTATATATTTAACGTATGTATTATATAATATATTAAAAAGTATTATATAGATAACAATATAATAATTCGATTTCTCATATCAATGGTTCTCATATTAATGATTTCTCATATTAATAATTATTGTAAATTTACAAATATATGTATACATATACACACATGCAAAAAATATATAATTCTCAAATTTCACGATTCGTACAGTGTCGACGCGGTTGTCGTGGCATCGCCGACCTACACACACGAGAATATCGTTATCAATGCTTTGAAGGCAAAAAAGGCGGTCTTCTGCGAAAAACCTATAGCGGAAAATCGATCGGACACTGTCAAATGCTACGATATGGCTGAGAAAATCGGCAAGCCGTTGTTTTGCGCGTTCAATCGGCGATTCGATCCGAGCTACTCGGAAGTACGAGACCGAGTTCGAAAAGGTGAAGTCGGACACGTCCACATGATCAAAACCGTCTCACGCGACTCTCCCCTACCTACTATAGAGTATCTGAAAGTATCCGGCGGTATCTTCCACGATTGTTTGGTTCACGATATCGATATTATGACCTGGATTCTCGGCGAGTATCCAGACAAGGTGCGAGTTTTTTTCACACACTCATATATGTCTAAAACTTATTCAATTTAACATCTCGAGAAAAATGAATCTTCAATTTTTATGAATCTTATTTTGGAAATATTTTTATTTTTTGTTTATTTAATTTCAAAAAGGAGATATCAAATTCTTCGCTAAGTAGAGTCATTGACTGGAAAAGAAAATTCAAAAAGTTAAATTTATAAATATAATAAATAATATTAAATATAATAAATATAATTTTGCAATACCGTTGACTAGATTAATAATATCCGATTACAGGTTTCGGCCATAGTTGACGCGAACATCCCGGAAATCAAGGCAATTGGGGATTTCGATACGGTCGCAGTGATCATGCACTTTCCATCAGGTACCGTGGGTATGATCGATCTGTCACGCAATAGCACTTACGGATACGATCAACGAGTGGAGGTGTTGGGTCCGAAGGGTGTCGTACAAGCCGAAAACGAGCAGCCAAACTCCATTCATCGGCAGTACGGTCTGAACGGAACGGTCTCTGCCCCGATCTGGTACTCGTTCGCTAGTCGTTTCATGAACGGCTACCGAAGAGAGTTCGATCACTTTGTCGACATAGTGCACGGTAAGGCTAAATCGCAGGTCAAGTCGAAAGAAATCTTGGCAGTGTGTAAGATCGCTACAGCATGTGAAGAATCCGCTCGCACAGGAAAGGTCGTGGATCTTAGCTGGGCGAACGGCGAATTGCCCGATGATCAATGAGGCTTCAACGAGAGACTATCGTTGCATCGATACTATTATATATTTTTTTCCGACAAATAAAAAAATATTGTACACATAAAAAAAGATGACATTTCGGATTAACATGCTATCATATATGATTTAAAATTTAGAAATGAAACTAGTTACCCAATCTTCATTATTAATAGAGGATATCGAAACTTTTATCGATGTATTTAATTAATTTTTGTTTTTACATTTTACGCGCAACATTAAATATATACGAGAGACTAAAAAAGATAAGAGTGCGGATATGTAATAAATATTGCTAAATGCAATTTTATTACAAATAAAAAAAGATTTATTTCCGTTTCAAAATTTATATTAAATTATAATATTTCATAGTAACAAATTCTTCTTTTGGTTCTTAGTAGAATAGAGAAAAAAATTGCGTCTCTTCGAAAATATATTATCTCACAAATTTATATAATATTGATTATGATTTAATTAGAGCTTATGTGCTAAATTAGTGAGTTGTTTAGTCAATAACGAATAAATAAATCACAATCCACATAATTCGTTACATTTTTATATATAAATGGCAAGGAAATAACACAATATACCAAATACAATGTCGAAAGAAAAATAGTAATATAAAATCGATATTGTCTGTAAAATTGATGCGCGCGTCTATGCGTAGACTTTTTCGTAAGTCCTATTGTAACAATATTATGTAAAAAAATGGAAAACCTTTCTATTCACCTGTGATTATCATTTTGTGTATGTACAGCCGATATTTCTTCAGTAAACAATGAGGAACTGAGTTTGAGCCGCATCCAACATCAAATTCGAGTCCTTGAAACATTACCAAACAGCATAAAATTCTCACGCAAGAATTCTATCACACATTTCGTGCTCGATTTATCTAGAGTCTTACTAATACTAGATATATACATTTTGTCCATATTTATCATTTAAACAGAATATTACAAAGTATATCGCGAAATATATATCTATATATATCGCAATTCTTAGAAAACTCTTATCGCGCATTATATCTTTCTAGCAGGTGGCGTACACATGTCGCACTTAAGACCATAACATCCTAATATCCAATATATAATCGCGTATCGCAAATTTACGTATATTGCAATTAATTATATCAATATCAAGTATTAGGTCATAACAATTTGATATCTCTTTTATATTTATATGTATATATGTATAATCAATTTTACTACACTAATTGTAAATAATGCGCAATTCGCTTAGGCGCCAAATGCATGTATAAGAAACTGTGTACAGTTGTATGTTTCGGAAAACTTCTTTCAGCTCTTGCGACTGTGCATCGCTTATATAATTTTACTTTACGTAGTCTCATAGGATTTTGGATTCGCATGTTTTTGCTTGCAATGTTTTTCAGCTCGTTATCGAGCTATAAAAATTCTTCAATATCATTATAATCCACTGTATATCAAACTCTCTATTGATGCTAGATTGCTAGACGATACTTAGAAATTGCTTTGAACATTGTAGGTCCCCTCCATTTTTATTGCGTGTAATATATTCACAATTTCGCGATCTCTGTCTCTAACTAACAATTTTCATATTCGAATCGCGTGCGATAATTTTCGATATTCAGAATTTCAAAGATTTTGCAAATAATGCGGCTGTAGCCTGTGTTTTGTCACCGCTAAATCTACGCAGTTCAGCAATAACTTGCGCCCTGGTAAAACCCAGAGCCTCTAGTTCCTTGACAGTGGCTTCCGTGAATGGATCGTGTGGATAAACCGTCGTTTCTAAAGCGGCCGGTCTATTTAACGAGCCTTGATTACTACTACCTTGCCCATCTGAAACGTTTCGACGAAAACATTCATCGTGGATAGATTGCGAAATAAATTTTTTGTTAAAAAACAAAGTACATAAAATTTTGTATGCTCTCTATATATGTTATATTCTCTTTCATATAACTTTTATATAAATTACAAAAGAAAGAAGATAGAAGAAAAATTTACATAATAAATTTACTAAGAGTAAAAATGTATTGAAAATAGATCAAGAGAGAAGAGAGGATAAAAGAAAGAAATGCAAGGATTATTTTATTTATATATTTTTTTTTAGTTACGAAGAAAAAGAGAAACAAGATAAGAAAAAGAAGATAAAAAAATAGCCTGAATTGATTGTTACCATGCTGCTGCCTCTGCTTCTTCGCGTCTCTCGAACTGTCTTCGAGAGCTCGTTGAAGATCCCTATCATCTAAAGATTCCTCGCTGTTCCCGCTTAATCTTGCACATTCAGGTAAATCACCTATAAAATAATTAACATAATGTTAATATTTCTCAATTCAATATTGTTTAGAATCTTAATATCAATTAACATTAACAACAAATTTTATTAATTATATAGAATAAGAAGAAACAGACCTTCTGCCAAAAATGGAGTTTCAGTGCCCGTAGTACCAATCTTCAGGACATTTTTCTTTAGGTCTATGCAACACTGATGTCTCTTGAGCATGTCCAAGCCCAGTAACATATCCATAGGTTGTTCCTCGAGGACGCTGAACGACGTCGTAAGATGATCATTGCCAATTTGTATTTGTACCATGTGTATACGACCGATTATGCGTTGAATTCCGACACCCTTGGCGACCCCGGCCCATCTTGTGTCCACCAGACGCATAATATGACATCTCTCGGCACAGGCGGCGGACATAATAGTAGTTTGAGCACCTTGTGTCATAAAAATATTTTCAATACTATAATGTGCAGGATCGATCTCGCGAAATGTTTTGCAATGTTTTCATTGTGTAAACATTTTGGAAACCATCAGATTATATTTAAATTGAAAACAAAATTTTTTTCTCTTGTGCTGTTTTCACAGAAAAATCGCATGAGTCATCAGATCTAAAATTAAACTGTTTTTTTGCATGTCATGCAGAATGCTTCTTCGAACTGTGCGTATTTAAAAATAAATATTACACACAGCCAAGATGCAGTAAAACAAAGATATATAAAAATAATCTCAACATTTTTCATGCGCCTTTCGAGATATACGCAAAGCATTGACGCATTTCTAGTAATTATTAACAGCTCGAATCAACAGCCGATGGTTTACCTGAATCAATAAATGCTTTAACTGGAAATCCGTTGACTTTACAATTAATATACAACATAACGACGGTGCCAAAAGTCTCCGGATTGTACTCCATCGCCGCCTCCATATTTGCCTCGATATTCTTTTGCCTGATCTCTTCAGCAATCAGCCTTTGTGCTTCTGTGTCAAACGGATCCGCGTTCATCATTCTCAGCCGTTGTGCTTGCCGTTCATCTCGAGCGGCTATCTGCTCACTGAGTACAGTCGAAAATCTATCTATAATATACAAATATTTAGACCAGAGGTGTAAGATGCAATGTTACACATTTTGTAACTGAGACCTGCTACTTACCGAGATTTCCCGACAACAAAGCGTCGGCTAATCTGGGATTATTCTGCTTCAACAACGCCAGCTGATCTGGATTAGCCAGGAACATATTTCTTATCAATGCTGGATCGTCCTCGCCGCGAGGATTTTGTATATTCGCAATCGGCTGTGGACGCGTGTTGCTGATCTCGGGAACTCTGATGGAACTGAAGTCCAGTAATGGAATGGCTAGAGCGATGTTTCTTCAAATTTAGTACGTTCATTTTTGCAAGACATTTTATGCGTTGTGCAAAGTAGCATCATACGATACAAGGGATAAGACATAAAGTATAGAGGAAGATTATGAAACAAGTTTCATGGTAACGTTCAAAGAAAGAAAGAAAAGGAGAGCTAAGAATGATAAATGCATGCATAATTAAGCTAAAGTCAAAGGCCAAGATTTCAACATCAAAGACCGTCGGCTTTTGACTATCAGTTTATAGGCTTTATGTCGACGAAAACAAGATAAACGATAGCTGCGAAACATTGTTACGACGATACATGAAAATAAATACTAGATATCCTTGATTGTGTTCATCCAGATTTATAATAATTTTTAGATTGTTTATTCACGGACCGTCGTTAGAAGTCCTAAGAACTTTTCTCACCTCTGTTGAAGGATTGCAAATCACTGCCGCTTTGATGCATATGCTGTAGAATAACGGCATCGCCGTCACGGATACCGTGATCGCGCAGAGACTTCTTATCGTCCATAAGTGGCAGGCCGTTGAACGCGATCACGATCTCGTGGGCCGGCACGCCGCTCTCGATCTCGCAGAATGCCTTGAAATTTTCCAGCTCCAGTTCCTCGCTCACGTCCAGAACGAAAACGCTGTCATCGCTGAGCGTTGTTACGGTCACCTTCATACTTGCTCCGTGCGATCGCGACGAATTCTGAGAACGAATGAGCGCGACAATCGCCTCGTATATGTGATCGACGGGAAAGTTTCGGAGATCTCTGCGACGTTTGAATGAGAACGAATCGTGATAGGAAAGACGAAAGCGGGATAGGAGACAAAGGGAGTACAGCTGAGACGGTCGGCACGCGATTCGCGGATCCTTCTGATGTAAACAAGAGGGACCCCAGCTCAGCAAAAATACTCCCCCGATGACGGCGAGACTCGCGTGTCGACACGAGACACGAGACGGATGGGTGACGCCATGATGATAATGATATAGATACAACATTGCGCATAATGGCGGCAGCATGATGGGATAGCCAATCAAAAATTGATCCAAAATGTACCCGCAAAATTCAAATACAGAAATATCACATTTAAATGTAGTTAAAATTTATAAAAATATAAAAATATGGGAATACCAAAGATAATAAATTTGGTTTTTACATCTGATTTTTATTTTATATTTTTGTTTAGAAAAGCAATTTCGTATAAACAACTTTTAACAAATTAAACATAAATTCCCTAAAAATATAACTTAAATGTTATTTACAATTCCAATAATATATTTAATATATATCTAATGTATATCTTATCATATTAATAGAAAGATATATTTCTATTAGAATATGTTTATTATTAATTAAATATGTTTAACACATTTAGTATGTTTTACACATTTAGTATATTTTTGTAGTACAAGTTGTTTTAATATAATTTCCATTAACAGCAAAAAATAAAAAATGGCAAAGGTATATACATATGTATATAGGAAGTTATGTCGCGTAGTGCGAAATTAGCCGCGGTCACGTGACTGAATTTCGAATCGAACCATTACACTTGAAGCCGTGCGTCGCCGATGTGCAGTCGAATCGCTCCGTCTTTTCGCGCCTTTTTAATCCGTCCCGGACGAATTTCGTATGCGGATGAACGTCGAGGATGTCGATTTTAGACAGGTAATCATCTCAACATTAATCGGCTTATTATGATCTCGCGATTAACCGCAATTAACCGCGGTATTATAATTATCTCGGTACGCGTGGTCATTCCACGCTCCGTCGAAATAACGGTCTATTATGCAGATATTTCGCGATGTACATCAATCCGATGAGCCGTGTCGTTCAACATAGTTCAGTTATCGAGAAGCATCGAATAGCATCGAGAAATTTTGTTGCCGCGATGGATTTTATTGATACTAGAATATTATAAACGCGCGCTACGCGCGCGCCATTTATTTTATATGTATGTGTATGTAATTACTTACATATTAATTCTAGTTTTCCATTTTTTCAAAATAAATTAAATAAGAATTACACACCCACTTAATATTTAAACTATCAAATGCATCGCTCAGTTATGGCACGCTTTTATTGATATAAAGTAAGTTCAGTGCATCGTCGAGATAACCAATCATCGCGAAAAACAGGTAACAATATTATCGATTTAATATAGCCAGTACCGATTTAATATGCCTTTTTAAAAATAGATATTTCAATGAGGGTACTGCACAGCACATTATTAGAATATTATACGTGTGTGTGTGTGTGTTTGTGTGTGTTATAAAAAAATAGTACAAAATTTAGTTTTTATAAATAATAATAGACAAAAATAGTAAAAAAATCGCGATATTTTTTGCAATCTTGGTTTGAGCATAAAAATGTTAAAAGTTTCTTTTATATCGTGATGTGCTACCCAGATCGCTAAATGCAATCGCGACAAGGAAAATTGGAAAATAATTTGAATTAATAATTAATTCTCTCTCTCTCTCTCTCTCTCTCTCTCTCTCTCTCTCTATCTATCTATCTATCTATCTATCTATCTATCTATTTATCTATCTATCTATTTATCTAACTATCCATCTCCTCCCCCTCTCTCTTTTCTCCTCCCTCTCTGTCTCCCTCCCTCCCTTCTCTCTAAATAACACTTATTTCTTTAAAAATATTTAAAATTAAATATATTTTATCCAATACTTTTTTGTTCGATTTTTCGGACGGTTTAAATATGATTCGGATTGAGAACGCGCAATAAAATAGTCGAATCGCCGCAGGTCCGAGTAATTAACGATAAGCTCAATGATGTATTAATTAATAATTTAATAATTGATTTATAATTTAAAATACATGTATAATTTAATATTCCGTTTGTATATACGGTCACAGTACGGAAAATATTTTGGCAACAAATTATCAATAATACGGCAGCCTTGGCGATGTAAACATTGGCGCGCTATTGTTAACGTATTACTTATGGCTTATCATTTGCACGGCGACTCTCGAACATTGAAGTAATAGAGCGCGAAATTCTTTTTCTAAACGATCGCGACAAATATCGGAAATAATTTAATATATAATTATAATATAAAATATAATATATAATAAATAATTATCTTTTACCTTAAATAATATCGCAACTGTGTCGTAATTATATCGGAACGATAAATCTTGAG
>JBCEZX010000005.1:4186000-4242742 GCA_039654345.1 Cataglyphis cursor | reverse complement strand
TATATATATATGTGTGTGTGTGTGTGTGTGTGTGTGTGTGTGTGTGTGTGTGTGTGTGTGTGTGTGTGTGTATCTGTTCGACATCCGTACAATCGATTTGTTATTGCGACTCGTCATTGTCATTAGCGAGAGGAAACAGCGAGAACTCTGACAGTTTTAATCGTCTCGCTATTTTTCTATTTTAGGACTTATTTGCTACAAGTTGCTATTTTTCTATTTTAGGAGTTATGCATTCGCTACATCTTTTAACGAGTGTTGAAAATGTAATGATAATGATGAGAAAAAGTGTGAAAGAGAAGAAAATATCTCTTATTTATATAAACATTTAAACATACACATCTACTTTCTCCGTCTTAATTATCACAATTTTTAGATCAACACACAAAAATTAAACTTTTTTTTTGTTTAATTAATTTATAATATATAATTATTTATTATTATTTTTATATTATATATATATAATAATAATAATAATAATCCGCGATAAGATTATAATCGGTAAGATTATATTAATGCTCTCACGGAAAATTATCGTTTAAAGTAGATGTCTCACCCCAATTCATAAACATAAATCGATTTCACACTCCCGCTGAGTATAAATTAATAGACACTTACGATTGCGTTTCGATAGATTTAACGGGATATTCCGACGCGTTCCGTGTACCAGGTGTTAGTCATGGCTTTCTCCTGTCAGGATGTACCGTGAAAAATCGCTTTATTCATGGATCGTCTAATCCAGAGTTTTTCATGATTGCTCCGAAAGAAGAAAGAGGAAAAGAACAGATGCAAATTTTTAATTGCGATTCTCAAACTTTCCTTATTTTCAAAATTATCTCAGTTCAAAGATGATGCTCTCGGTGCTTAAGACGCTTTATCATATTTCTTTATACTACAATCGACGATGGCAAATTTTTTTCGAGGACGAGTAGAGATAATATTTATCCGATTGTCGATGTGCGAAGCGAGATAGAGCGAATCAGGCACGCCGTCGCCGAAATCGCATTTAAGCGCGTACACGTGGCCATAAGCTTTACCGATTTAAATCCGAGATCCCCTTTAGTTATCTCCCGATCTCGAGGATCAAAAATACTGCGGCACAATGGATCTATACCGACGCAGTATTTTTATTTCGGATTATATCGAAACAAGCTGTGGCCTGTTGAAAATTCAATTGAAAGATACGTAAATAATAAAAATAATAAAAAATTGCTTTTTAAAATAAATCTAAAATAAAATGAAATTTGCTTTTTATTTTATTTATTTGAAAATTAATAAATAATTTGAAAATAACTCGAATTTAGTATCATTGAATTTCTCGCAGATATAGTAAAATTTGTGCCAGTTTTATTTTTATCATATTCATTATACATTTGCATATATGTATTTTGATAAAAAAGATTTTTTTTTAAATAATTCAAATTCAATTCAAATTAATCATTCTTTTAAAAAATCATTAAATTGCCAATATAATTGCAAAATACATAAATATCTTGATTATTTTAATATATATAAACGTAGTAACACCGTTCAGATACAATTTTCGACTGAATGGGAGAGGGGGTTTTAATTACAACCGTGGGAAATAGTAATGCCGTGTTCCTGATTCTTTCCGGAGAAGCATCACAGATGGAACTATAATTCATCCGGAACTGACGGACCCTCGGTTCATAATTTTGGGCCGCTAATTATCGAAACGTAATGGACGGGCTCCGGAAACGAATATTTGTAACTGGGCTTAGTTTATTAGTTTGTCGGCATTATCAAAGAAAGTATCTCCCGTAAATTTATTTAGGTTAAATATTATCACATTTGTTATGAATATATCGAATATATCAGAAGGATTTTAAGAGAATGCATATGATTATATTTATAAAACAATGTAATATTATCATTGTTGTCATTAAAAAAAAAAAAATACTTAAACCAATATTTATACGAACATATAAAGTTTATTTTTTCTTTTTTTTTATTATACATACTATTTGTATCGATTGCCATAAGATGAACTGTAAAAGCGATCAATTCTTTTGGCGCTCTAGAAAAAATCCTAGCACAATTGTTTATTATGAAATCTTCGTGCTTCACAAAAATTATAATATTAAAATTAAAATTAAAATAGTGAATATTCTTAATCGACAAAGCTTTTCTTCAAAATTAATTTTTTTTTAAATTTTTACTTATTTCTTATGGCAGTAATCGAATGCAAATATTATTGTACATAAATCGAATACAAAACAGATGACACTTTCTGTATGCGACACGTGGTTTTTTTATATAGTATTATCCGATTTAAATTCGTGCATTCGGCAAACATATTGCCAGCGTAATTAAATAATATCTCTCTCTCTCTCTCTCTCTCTCTCTCTCTCTCTCTCTCTCTCTCTCTCTCGTAGGGTGTTATTAAATATTATTATCTTGCGTCTAATAATGTGGTAGAGAAATCAGATCGGTACCTGTTACGGCTCGCATAATTACAGGCTTGCCCGAGAGGGCCAAATGTCGCCGAAGCGGTTAACCCCAGAATGCAACCCTATTGCACGATGTTACGGCCGCACGTGCGAGTCACGTGCGACCAATTTCTTTTTTATTACGACTTACCTGTGATTCCGGCGATGTGCTCTTCGCTGTTTGTAACAATTCGAGAGAGACAAGAATTAAAGTAAGAAGATGAAGCATCGATTAAGCGCTCCACGAGCGATATACGAGAGATATATTTTACATATTATATGTAATTGCAATATATATACATATAATATGTATAATTGTATGTATAATTAAGTATATATAATACATATTTCTATATGTGTGCTATATATTATATTATATATATTGCATTTTTTAGTACATTGAAATTCATATATTAAGAAAACACAAAAATGTGAAAAAGTAGATAGGAGTAAAAAAAAATAATATTAATGTAGTTTGTTACTTTAATTGTAAATTCTCTTTTTTTTCTCTCCGGTTATAAACGGTTTTCTCTACTGCAATGGACTTTTGCTCATGTCCGTCAGACAATTACGAATTCATGAAGCAGCTATAGACTGTACTTGAAAATTCTGTAGGTTCGGCGAGAGCGTGCAAAACCTATGATTTGCCAAGTTCGCAAATAATGAACAACATTCAACGGCGATGAGAACTTTCTGCGAAAATGTCAAACTATATAAGGATACGTTATTAATTTAAAATTGCGTTATTAATTTAATCTAGTTTTGATATATAGAAAATGACTCTAAAATACCATTAGAAAAAACTCTTATATTTATATAAAAAATTATTATTGTTATAGATCTTTTTTATAATTTGTACAAAAGTTTAAAAGAAATGTTTAAATGATGCAAGAAGACACTCAGGAATTCACTTAGTAAATTTGCTTTCGAAATATTTATATTTACTTAACTCGCGATTAACTTACTTCCTGAGAAGTTGTCGCGAAAGAACGTAAAGTTTTTTCAAGGTTTTTTATACGCTATATTTATAACCAATTTTAGCGGCTCTCTGAATAGGTGCATGAATATACATACACACACAGAAAAATTAAACTCGTCATAAATTCCAGAGATTTTTTATTTAAATTTTTAAACATTTCATTTCTTTACACATATATATCTTTTAATTTTTAGATATAAATACTTCCCAATAAGATAAATATACTTTTTCCATAATCCCGCGACTTTATTAAGTATTCAATTTTGCACGATATTTTAGATCTTGAACACACACTATCCACATATTTATTTCGATATAGTACTATTTTTATTTAAATAAAAATATATATAATTTTTCTTTGGAGCTGGATATGCTTTGCGATAACTTTGTAACACACTGTAGTTTTTTAAGTTTCGTGCATCTCTTTATTTTGGAAAAAAACATGCGCTTTTACTGTCCGCGAGCCGCGATTTCTCGTTCCGATGACGGTATCTAGGAATGAGAACGGCAAGCGGTTCCTTATCAGATCGATGAAGAGGCGGCGCCGCTACCCCAGCAACCAAGGGATAGGCAGGCTCTGCCAGCCAAGCGTTCAACGAATGGGGTTGTAGCTGGGCTTTCAACCCCCGGCATGGCTTCCGCTTTGCCGCTTTTCGATTTTAGTGCAACGAGAGACCACCTGAGCGACCGGAACACGATAGGTGGTCGACAAGAGGCTGCGAGAGGTCTTGACTTCGTCGGCGAAATCCCGAAATAATCTGAAGATTAATTAAAGGACTGTCCAAAGTTGCAAAATAGTGTTCTTCGAAAAAATTGTAGACGACAATTTGCGACCCTTGACTTAATTCATACAACGAATGGAGAAATATTTAAGTTATCAGTGCAAATGCAATTAAAAGGATTCTCGAGAAGATAATCTATAGAATTTTTTAGAGGATTCTTTAAATTTTAAATTCTTACACGCAGTGATCTTTTGTAGGAGATTTATTAGACAATCATTGTGACAGTAAAAAAATTGCAAATCTACAAATATTTAAAACATCGAGTAAAATTAAAGCAAAATCGAACAATGTGAGACACGTTCTAAAGAATATTTAAAATCTAATACAAATTTTCTCCGTAATATCTTTTTGAAGAATTGCAAACAATGTATAATTATAATAATTTGAACAATCTTTATAATAAATAAATCTGATCTGAATGACAATTGGTGCAATTGTAAAGTGCAATCTGAGAACTAAGAAATAACATTCTGCATAATATTCGAAGATTAAACAAACTCTAATATAATGAAAAGACTGACCAAACACGCAAGAATAATATTTAGTTTGACATTTTAAAATTTTAGTTGAAAAAGATTTAAAAAGATCGTGAAAAACAGCATATTATATATAATTAAAATTCATTTTTATTAAAAAATCATTTTTATTTAATAAATGAAAAAATTCGTTTTTATCATAAAATATGTCATGATAAAAATTTCTGGAAAATATCGTGGAAAAATTTCTCCCTGCAGTCTCGCGTAACGCAATATGTCAATCAAAAAAATAGATAAAGTAATCTGTTTGCGATAAATCTAATAGAATAATTAATAAAATGACATAAGAGGAATTCTCAACTCGCTAAAAGAATATAATTGACGCGTTCAATAACTGCCAATATGCGAATAAGCGAATGAAATAAAGATCTATGAAATATGAAAAAGCTCTTATAGAAATACGAAGAAATATAAAAAAGTGCGATAAAAAAAATTATTCTTGAAGATAGATCTCTCGAGTGTATCTGTGCGAAGAAATGTCTGCGATCTGTAACTGACAAAGTAATGCAAGTTCGAATTTGTTTATCTCGACGTCGTAAGTGACATCGCACTGGATGGGAGCCAAGGCATTCCGGAACAACCGATTAACAAGTGTTGCGATAAATCTCGACACGTGCCGTTCAGTGCGGTTCGCCAAGACACGTGCCGTTGTATTTAGAAATATTACCCTGCACGCGCCTAGAACTCTGACACGTGTCGATCCTATCTCTCGATCCTCGAGACGTGATCGAGTGCTCGATTCAAAATTCCGGCGATACGGCCAATATGTAATTATCAAGGGGATTTACAATTCAGTTAGCACACAATCGTTCGGTAATCAAATCCAAAATGTCTAACGCGAACAATTAAATGACGTGAGACACACATCACTTTCATTCACGTCTAGTCAAACGATCTAGTCATATCATTTATGTTAATTAATAACCAGAGTTCATTCTCTGGACTCCACGAGTCCGCTAAATTAAATCGCATTGCAATTAATATAAGTGTAAGATTCGCGATATCGAGCGTATAAAATAAGCGTTACATTTGAGTGATTATCGGCGAACATAATCATCATTATCATCATGTATTCGATGGACCATCTCGAGAGAGACATGATGAATCGGCAGTACATATACGAGGCGCACAGCTTCCTGGGGAATCCGGCGATCCCGGCGTTGCCGCCACATTGCGGCGTGCCAACAACGGCGACGCTTCCCGCTGTCATCCCGTCGCAGCTGCCGTCATCTCATCATCCCTCCGGTAGCACCGGTAGCACTAGCGGCAGCGAGCATTACCTGTACGATGAAAACAGCAGCGACAACGAGAGCGTCTATAGCAGCGATCAGGAGAATCACGCGAGGGAGTGAGTACATCCCGGAAGTGACTCGCGGAAGGTGCTTCCTCTGAGTTAGCCTCTTGAATTTTTCGACAATTTTAGGGATGCGATTTTCTTCTCAATATTTCTGAATTTTAAATTTTAAATCAATTCAATGAAATTCGAGATTGATCTTGCTTAAGCTTAATGAGAGATTTCTCTTTGATCGTATCGAAAAATATTTAAAACATCATCTTTATTTTTTAACAGAGGAGATATTAGATACAACTATTAATTGTAGGATTAGAAATAGAACATATGTACCATTTTTCGTAGACGAAGTCGAGGGAGTCGACGCAGCGGAGCATCGGGAAAATGCCCGAGACAGGTACAGGTACAGCAGCGGCAGGCGGCGAATATGAGGGAGCGAAGGCGCATGCAAAATATAAACGATGCTTTCGAGGGTCTGAGGGCCCATATACCGACTTTGCCGTACGAGAAGAGGCTATCGAAGGTCGACACGCTGAAGCTCGCGATCGGTTACATAAACTTCCTCAACGAGCTCGTCCGGACGGACAAGGGTAACGATCCGTTGACGGGCAGTAGCGGTCTCTCGAGATGTTCCAGCCGGGATGATTCTAAGAAGATCATAGTCCGTGGTGAGGCCAATTTCAATTATATCTATAGTGATCTCCTGATTAAAATCCGTGATCGCTTTTTCTATCGCTTCATTCGTAAAAATGTTAAATAAAATCTTCACATTTACAAATTTTTAATAATAAAAATAATAATACATAAAAATATTAATAAATAATATTTAATCTTAATATCTATCTATATTAAAAAAAGTTTTGTTTACGGAATTTTTGATAAAATTGATATCAAGATTTCAAAAAGTCATCGACATTCTGACAATTTGAAAAATTCAGTCGTAAATAATCAAAATATTTCAATATCGAGAATTTCCACGTATTATATATACTATATTCGTTTTTTAAAGTTTACAATATCGCATGCCATGTAGTTTACAATTTAGATTTTAACGTGACGTGCAATTCGACCTTGCTGACATTTCGTCCATGATTCGATTTTGATTGCATTTCCGCGTATGATTTAGTTTAATGCACGACGTGTCGCACTTCACGCTATTTCGATATTATATGTGCACAACATATTAATACCGGGCCGACTATACTTCCGCTTCGGAATCACATAGGTCGATTTATCATAATTACCCATCTACCCTTTATTCCAAGACAGGTGTCCTCGATAGATACGGGGTACTTTGCGATAAATTATTGTTCAGAGAAATTGAGAGATTATCAAAAATTTGGAAACTGTCCATTATTTATGTATCCTACTTTTTCATTAATTACAGTGATATTCTCGTGATATATTTTTAAAATTTTATAATACAATTTTCTATTCTGAAACTTTAAATTCTGAAAATTGCATAAAATAAAAATTTCTATGTCGGTTTTGATCTTTTTTGTTTGACAATTTTAATAAAATTAATTTTTGTTGCGAACTGTTACTTATTTTCAGGGTGCGGTGGAAATCCGTTTATCTCGCATTCGCTCTCGTGGTCGAGAAAATCGGATATCTCGCCGAATGGTACGATGTACGCGAAAGTTTGGACGCCGGAGGATCCGCGAGCGTCAAAAAGCGGGACGCCTTTCGAATAGACGGAGCGTTGACAATAGAAAAATGTACGACTTTCGTAAGACTCCACTTATACAAGGGAAGGAAGGATGCGTCACTCGTGGTGAACGAGGGCGTTCCTCATCTCGCATGTTATTTAGTGTCTAAGCAGAAGCGTTTCTAGTCACTGATCCTTGTCATGCGATTTGTATCTTTTCATCGAATCTTGTCTCCGTTTCTTTAAAATTCTTTAGGCATAATTATAATTGCGATTAATTATAATAATATTTATTTATTTCTCGCGATTTCATCGAAAAGGCAATTGCGTTATAATAAATCGAACAGCTGTTGCAAAATACACACGTCAAAAGAGAAAAAATGTTTTACTTGAAAATAAAAACAACATCCTATTGCATTTTTATAGATAGATGCAATCCAAATATATTTTTAACTCCGAAGCGAATTTCAAAGTTCAATAATTTTTTTGTTTTTAATTGATAGTATAATTGATCTTCTCAATTTAGATTTTAGTTCTAAAAAGAAAGTAAATCGCGTTTATTTTGCAATAGCCATATTAGTTTCCATACTTTTTATCTTTTGTACTATCAAATCTATATATCTGAATATTTATGAGATATTTTTACAAACGTTCAAAGAGCAGGACGTGTTTGTAAATAGAAATTATCAAATAAGCGAATTAATGGATATGTACATCGTTTATACATAATTATCGCGACTTAACAGAGGTGAGCATCATCTCATTGTGAATAACAATGCCAAATAAAGGTAGTTCTGAAAATTTGTCTTATGTATCATCTATTTCGGAAATCCTTGAGATTGAAAATTGATGCATAGATAAACCTTCAGGTAAAATTTTACGACAGTAAAACCATTGGAAAATCTAAAAATCTTTTCACTTATTAAATTAACACAAAATTATATTATTATAGTTAAAAATCGAGCAATAAATAAATTTGAAAGATCCACCGCCATTTATAAGATTACAGGTATCTTTTAAACTCGTCAAATTTCGTATCTCAAAAACATTCTCTCGACAACGATTTCGCGTAAAAAGAGGGCAAGATGGCCGAAACCGCCGAAGGGTTGATAACTGAAACACCCTAAAAGTGTTTCTTGCGTTTGCGTGGGGGTGGATCGGGAGAGAGAGATGGTAAGGAGAGAAAAAGAGCAGGAAACGGAGGGAGAGATATGGTAGGCGGTAACGTCGATATTGCGGCGTCGCGACGCTCTGCAACTCAGCAGGGATAATGGCGTCGACGGCTGCGAGTCTTCTCACGATCCTCCCGTTTTTCCTCCTCGTCATTGCGACGACGACGACGGGGGCCTCGAAACCGTGTCTCGAGACCTCCTTCTCGCTCTCACCGCGCTCCAGTTGCCATCGCGATATACTCAAACGCTTTCATTATCGCACATCATTATCGTCATTAACAACGTCAAAGCAACTTTGCAAACGCAGTGCGAAAGATAAGAAACTTCTCTCTCTCTCTCTCTATCTCGCATTAGTACGTTATTATGCGCTCGCACGCATCGGGAAATATCGGTTTACCTCGATTTGCGATCATATTGCTCGAAATAAACGTCTATAAAAAAATCGAATCATTTTACATTCAGTCAAGTATATAAATAATTATGTATGTCAGATTCTTTGACAGTTTAACAATTTTATAAAGTCTCTTTTATAAAACGCTGAATCTTTATAAAGTCTAAATTCTAAACTCTTTTTATAAAAAGATTAAATTTACAAAGAAACCATATATATAAAATACGTCATATATCGTTAAATAAATCTTTAAATAATATATATCAATTTAAGTGATATATACATTTAAATAATATATACATTATATGTCGGATAAATAAATATTTTAATAAAATGTGTAATTTCTAAACAAATAAGAATTAAAAATGAAGATACGTAGCCGAGAGTCTTAATTCGAAATTCAGAGTTATCAATCAATCAGATTCAGATAAAATATAGTACGTGAATTGTATTCACTTGGATTGCACGACCCGCAGCACGGTGGGCCACTATCAGCTGTGAAAACAGCGTTGTTTATAGACACCGCAGCACAATGAGGTGTAATTGAATCCATATTCTACGGGGTGTGCCCGGTGAACCCGAACCCTCCCCATGATGTCCACCAAGGGGGCTAGCGGAACCACTCCTCCCCCCTCTTTCCCGTTCAATTGCTGCCTCCGGGGTGGCTGTATTTAACGGTTCGGGAAATCGAGGGTGGCTGTCGATTTGTGGACAATTAGGGACGATTTCGTGGCACCGGGGGGCCCGAAGGACGAAGGGAAAAGGGAGCGCGAGTCGCGTATCCCCGATCGATTCGCAATCTCTCTCGCGTTTGATAAGACGCGTCTTCTGCTTGATAAAATGTTGCGATAAGTGCATGGTTTTCGATTCAATTTGTTGATTTAAAAAAAAATCTGAAATATTTATAAATAATCTTTAATTGTTTCTAAAAATTCGATCAAACTTGAATAATTTTTTGACAAATTTATTTGCTCGATTTAATATCTCATTTGTAGATCACAAAACTATAATATTTAATTGATTTTATATTAGCCAAATTTTTAAACTTCTTTGAAAAAAAGCTTACACTCAAAGACAGATGTGATCTAAAAATGGAATATTCCTAATTTTTTTTACAAAGACAGAAAATTGAACGCAACTTTTTTTTACAAAATCTGAATTAAAAAAAAGAACTTGCAATGATTTTGAGATATCCTGTTTATTTGACAGATTAATTGATTATAATAATCGTAGATAAGAAATTAATAATAATGGTAATAAATAATAATGCTAGAAAGATAACGATATCAATTCTTATCAGACCTGTACTCGAAAGAAAATATGAGTCGATTTATGCAGTGTTCGAATGACCGAGAGTTTATCTAGGTTGACGCAGGTGTGTGATACACACCTGCCCTTATCGTTTGCATGCTCGATCGGGGGCGTACAATTTTTCTAACGATTTATCCCGAACTAATACACGAATCGAGTAAACAAGAAATATCTAGTTCTGATAAATATATAACATATTAATCCGAGCGACACAATTTAAAATCGCGTATAACCCAATACATAAAAGAGATCGTGATAACATTCCTCAGCAAAAATAATGTTTTCTGCAATAATTTTTTCATTGTATTCTTTAAAAGTTATTTGTTAAAATATAAAAAAAAAATCTATAAAAGATAAATTTCTAATTTATTCGTGACAGTCGAAACATCGGTAATTTAACCGTCCGGAAAGAAGCGGTTATCGGGAGGCGCGAAAGTTCGGTTCTCCGCATTGAACCTAATCTGCTCTAACGTCACGGTACGATGATCCCGTGAAAATTAGCAAACCATAGAATCCGGCCCCCGTTCATAGAGAGGCTACGCATTAGGAGTACCCTCTTGTCGCAAGGGGGACACTTGTGTTGATCCTCGCAGCTGGAGTGACACACAAATAAAGTATTAATTCTCGATTCTCGTGTCGCAATAATGGTACCCGACATCCATGCGTTACAACGTAACACGGAGATGTAATAGCGCCCGAATGAAGATATAATACTCAACTCCCCTCTACCCTACGACGTTTCATTTATACGTGTTCTTTTTATGAAAAATTTTTTGACTAAATAATTTAAATAATTCTGTGTAATTCTTTCAAAGTAATTATTTTAGAAATTATTATATAAAAAATTTATATTTACATCCAACTTAGATTTTATAAAAAAATTAGCTGTGTGCTGTTAGAATATATCAGTTCGCGATATTAATTAAAAAATTTCTGCGTAAATAATGGATGCGTTTACAATAAATATAAATAATAATCTGATATCAAATTATTGTAGAATAATTCATTATTAAAAATATAAAATTGTTTTCGGCATTTCTTTCAAGTTTATTTCAAGAAAACGCATTTTTTATTTGCGTGCAAAATTTACGCGATGTCGGATGCAAGCGAGAAGTGCAGAACTTGTTAAATACACCCCCCCCCCTTCCCGCGAACAGTATCGGGAGACTCGAGTGATGCAGAGCTAAGTCAAAGAGAGCATTCATCCACCCTGCGGCTCGTCTCACCCTATAAGGAAGGAAGAGGGGGGGGGGGGTGAGGGTTAAAATTGGGGCACGCAAATACCTAGGCAGCTGCACCCTTCGAGTGATCGCTAGATGTCCATCCCAAAATATATCTGCCCCTCGTCTCTCGAGTTCGCTTTCGCGCTTGCATCGGTTTCAATGTGCCCCCTTCTCTGCGAGCTTTATTATATTCCAATTATTTCCTCGCGCCTTCGATTTAAGCCCGATCATAAATACATCTCCGTGCGGTGCTACAATAATGACGAGTGACGTGCTTTTGAAAGAAAAAAAGTATGATCACGAGATACACATATTAAAAGCGAAGAGAGAATATAAAGTGAATACTTTTCAAATAATGGAAATTTGAACATATTTATATATAAAATATACAAATATTTAACGCTTTGAAAATAATAAATAATTGCGTAGAAATTGCGTTAATAATAAAATTTTATATGTAGTTTGCAATATGTTAATTATTCTTATTATAATTTATTAATTAACAACTCCGATAATATTTCTTGCGATTCTTAGCATTCGTAATTAGAAAAGAAACCGACTTAACATCCGATTTTCGATATCCTGAGGGGACGAAAACCTCTCTGTCCTCGTAACTGATAAAATCGCGCGCGCCGGGTGCAAATCCTGCTTCATCTCGATAAGAATCTAAAATCTACCGTTAAATCCGGCGTAAAACTCGTTGTTTGTGTAACCTTCTCAAAGAAATCCTATTAGTTTATATTTTACATAGGACGGAGCTTTGCGGATGCGTCTAATGCTGTAACAATGGATACTCTATATCGATTTGCTATGAGGGAGACTATGTGCGCAAATATATGTGTATCAAATCATTATTAAAATTTGTCATCGTGGAAATGTTATAAATGCAAAAATATCTAAAAGTAAATTAAAATTATTTTTTGCGTCTAGATTTGAATAAGAAGAGGAGAAAAAAGAAATTCTGATTAATTAACTATATTAGATATAAAAAATTTCATGTGTGTGTTTTAACATGATTTTTTCTCTCTGTCAATATATTTTTATCTTTTCTCTAATATATTTGTATATTTTATCCTTCTAATATTTTCAATTAAATTAAAAATTATTTTTCAACTTAGAATGGTCAGTCTGGTTTAACCAGACTCTTTATGAATGAATGCTAAGCTGAATCTGCGACATACAGATTAAGCTTAGCATCCATTCCCGATAATATAATTCCCGATTACAATTGATGTATAATTTTGCTCGCGATTCGATCGGAAGTCGAGAACAATTCCCATTCTAATTTTCTCTATTCGCTCTTCGACAAGAAAGCCGTCTTCGGCATTATTCGCGGTACATAGACTGCTCACATGCTTTCGTATAATATTGATTCGCCGGAGACGAGGTCGCAGGTGAGACTTCCCACGATCGTTGGCCGCACAGAGAGCTAGCAAGCAAGATAGAGAGAAAGAGAAAGAGAAACGCTACCGCGGAATTGTCCGCGTGGTCTTCGGATTGCCGTGCTCGTGTGCACGAGGAAGTCGTCAAAGTCTCATGTTTTCCTCGGCGGAAGAATAATAACCCCGTGAACCGAGGTCATTCTAAAATGAGTCACTTTCTGATACGATATATCTTTTTCCTTTTCAATCGACAATATATCATTGAGATTCTAGCTTGATATTTCACAAGTTTGTACCAAGATGCTGCCGTAAAATATCGCAATATACACATATACATTAAAAATAACATTCATATAATACAATTTCAATATCACGCAATTTTATTTTATCTCTCTACAAACTCTAAACAATTTGAGGTAAAAAAATCGCAATGTATACTTATTAGATAATTATTAATTATTAATAATATATAAGTATGAAACATATATTGGGTTTATGTGACAGAGAAAAATATATAAAAAAGAATATTATATAATAATTAATATCAATAATTCAATAAACAGATATTTATTTTACATTAACTGTATACTGTTAAATTGTGTTGGGAAAAAAGATTAGACGCCGAAGGCAAAGAAACTTGCAGGAAGATTGCCGAAGCGAAACGGGATTGTGTCGGGCAATTGTATCACGTGTGATCATCATTTAGTCTTTTTTATTATATACGTAATTACATTATAAAATCGTATCGCTTATATTCCTCGCTCCAATTATCTATACAGAAGGAACAAGATTTCTGGAACGAGTTAAAATCGCGTGTTCATTATATATAAAAAAATCTATAATTCATAAAATTCATTTCATATATAGATATTTTACAAATTATAAATTTATCTGTTCGATTCGTCGTATCGTTCGTCTATCAGAAAAGTGGTCCTCATTGTTGACGATTATTTACATGATGTTTCGCGTCACGAACGCAATAAAAAAGAACGATCAGCCTTTTCTTGTTAGAATTCTGTTTCTCTTTCTATCTCTCGTTTGGAAATACTAATAAAACTTCACTAAATACTTTGTCTCGGAATATAAATTACGATTCGCGCACACGCACATAAGAATGAAAAGTTATCTTTCTATTCCTGCACACAGCGAATCCATATCTGCTCACATGCAAGAAAAAAAAGATTCACGTTCTTTGAAGAGTGCGACACTCTTTTTTGTTCTTTCTTTTTACAGTAAAATAACAGCTAACAATTAAAAGTATGACATATGATCGCGATGTTAGAATATCATTCGAAATCACGTCCTTCACATATGTAATTATGAAAAACACAAGTATATATTTTTGCAGTAACAAAAAGTGCGGTAAAAAAATCGAATGTAAATTTGACATAGATATTTACGAAAGCCAGACTTTTATAATATTATAATATAATTATATATCAATCAATATGTACCTTGTCGATAGAACGACAGCGATAAAAAATCTAAAATGTCTCTCTTATTTTTTTTTCTTTTTCTAATTAGAAATTACTAATCAAGTTCACGATAAACACTGATATTTAACGTTCTTAAATGCAAAAGATATACAATAAAGCTACTCTAAATTCATAATCAATACGAAATACATAACTTATTTATGAGCAAATGTTTAAAATTAACAGGATAAACAAAATTCTAAAAAATCGTAAGAGGAAATGGAAGAACTTTTCTCTCTCTTTTTTAAGTTTCCCGAGAAAACACGAGACGGAGAAATTTAGGAAAGTATCGTAGGAAAGTGTGACAATTTATTTGGTAAAAGTGTCCATTATACATGAGATTTAATCGCATCGCTCTTAGAAAGATAAGATCTTATCTACGAAAGTAAAATCTACACGCACGATCGTTAACATCGATGTTGACCCCCAATGATGTGAATTCTGTATACAGAACGCGATCTTCTCCACGTCGTCGGAGAAGGCTTTGGATACGAAACAAAAATTACTTAATTAATTAACGTTCTCGGTCGCGAGAGCCCGATTCTCGGATGATTAGGAACACAATTGTTTTCTTTGTACCTCTGATACTTGGAGATTGAACACAGAAACGCAGACAATCGAACTTCCTTTTTTTTTTGCACTTGGCAGAAATGACGCGACATGACGATAAGTAACTCACCGAGAAGTAAATGACGGACGAAGAGGGAAAAAAAAGCTTCACCGACTCTCTCACTCATACACACACACAAACATACATGACGACAATGATGACGACGACCATCCGAGTCAATGACTAAATAGATGTGCAAATAGCCTTTTCTTGTGTCGCGATATCGCGCCGAGTTTTTTTTTCTATGTTCTACATATACGCTTTGACATAAGCCGCCTAAGAAATCGAGAAGTTCAATGATTCGATTGAAAAAATTTGGCACGATTAGCTGTGAAAAAATATCATCATACTGTTTTCTCTGTAACTTCATTTTTTTTGTTCTTCTTTTTTGTCTCTGCTAGGATATCGTACAATTGTTATTCCACGCTGTATTTATTTCCTGTAATATCGCCTCGCGCGTATCGTATATAATATCCCCTAACAATAAAATCGATATTACTATACTGATAATGCATAAAATACTCTTTAGTACAAACGCCATGTCTCGTGTCTCCACATTACGTTTTTCTTTTTTTCATTTTTCTTTCTTTTTAGAAATCCTAGCGAACTTTCGACAAGGTCGTCAATCATGAAATTCACCAAATCAGTACGAGCAATACGCAGTTTGAAACTCGATACTTTTTATCATATATTCTTGAAAAGTTACGAACAGCTTTTTAGGACAGATTAAATTTTCATACAAATTATGAATGACAGAAACTTGTACCCATTAAGTGAAAATTTTAAATGCATGTAATGAAGCAGAAAAGGCGTTTTTTATCAAATCTAAGAAATAAATTACGTTCCGTTCAACTATTTCATATAGCCAGGCTTTGAAATAAATGTATTTAAATAAGGAATAAAAAAAAAAAATGGCACAGCATTAATCGTAGCTCCCAAGAATACATGATAATTCGACAACTGTATTATATCATGTCGTACTCCCGCGGCACAATCGACGTCCACAAGGAAAACTCGGCAGAATTTTGCGTAATAAACTGATTCTCCCTGAGTGGTGATAAGCTATTCTGTAGGTTTGGTGTTTTCATGTCTACCTCCCGTATTCCGCCTCTCTTACCGTCTCGAATATTATACAATATTACTTTTTTTTTTATCGTACAGTTTAAGCCTAGATTTCTTAATTAGAGTTTTCTCTTTCGCTTAAAAATCCCGCGTTTCTAATCTCTAATCGAACTTACAAATTTAGTCGAGAGTATAATCGATTTCCTTATTTATCTCATTATCCCTTAACCACCCCTTTTTAACGCATTCGGGCTGATGCGAGCTAATACTTTTACGTAAAATACATTATACTAAACATTTTTTTTTTCTCTAAAAGGAAGGAGGAAAAAATGTGATATCTCGATCTCTCGATTTAGAACACATCGCGTCGTATTACGATAACGATAAAGAACACAATGCGGTAAATGTCAGTCGATCCCTAACTCTTCGAAATTTTCTCTTCCGAGCAGTTTCTTTCTGGTTAAATCAGCAAATGATACATGATTCGTGATTATTGAAAGGTGGTTTAGGGAAAATTTCAGTTTTGTACGATGAATTTGAATATACGTATGTGTATATCATATTATAATTCGTTCAACTAAGTTTCTTTGCGAGGCTGAGAAATCTCGTACTATGCTCGTAACCACGGTGCAAAAATAAAGTGACAGCATAAAACGTATTATCCTGCGAGTGTGTAACCCCTTTCACTTTTGTTTGACGTCTTCAAATACTATGTTATATTCCGATTTTACAATTTCCATGACACAAGGAGATACTTTCCTATGCGAATGAATTGTCGGGCCAATCGCGTAGCAGACGATTCTTATCAATATATTTTTTCTTCCTTTTTTTACAACCGCGTCGTTTTACGTTGCATGTCATTTTGTGATTTAGCATATGTAATATCACATGCAAATTTTCTCGTCGATTTATCAAAACGTGCTACTTTATGTTATATACCGTAGCCTTGAGCGAAATACCTTATATATTCTCTTACAAAGTCTTATTTTCTAAAATGTTCTCTACTGTACCATCCAGTACTTTTGATTTTTGCGATTTGCACGCACATGGCATTGCTCGCTCTCAGAAATTATAGACGATGGCGTGAATAGAAAAATTTAACGCTATCTTCACAAAACGCAGCACAAAACGAATTAACTTCAAGTCTAATATACAAGCATATACATTGTTTTTAAAGAATCATACTTCCGCTTTTATACGATCATTTGTCTCATAATTTACAGGATTACAGCCGAATGTCCGTATAGCGATGCGCCGTATTAAGATCTTGTCTGTTTTATAAATTAATTATATACTCGTAAAATAATATTCTTCTCCAACTCTTCGCTTTCTCATTGATATTTACCGCTATTAGAGCGAAAAGAGAACGAAGAACAAAACGCGTAATGTTTTTATTCTAATTCTGCACATATGTTGTTACAAGAAAAAATATAAATCGGGGGAAGACTTCATAATAAAAATAGTGCTTGGTCCCGACGATTTCGCAATACAGGCAATCGACTGTACTCGCATATTGCGACCAATACATATACATATACAAAATGTGTATCGCAAATATTCACAAGTTTTTGCGTTAACAAGATTTGTGCCGTGGTTCGATCTTGTTATTCTCATTACATCCTCAAAAAATATTTCAAGCACAATTATTTAGCAAAAATCCGGTTACAAAAAATAAAAATAAAAAAAAGGTTATTTAATTTTTCATTATAAAATAAACTTCCAAACTGTTGCATGCATATATCTTAGAATATTACAAATACACTACATTTTTATAGACAAATTGACATACAGAATTAATTCAAGCCGTTTAACATTTCACAATAATCAGGCTTTAATATATAAATTTTGCTATGTAAACAACTATTAAAACTTAAAAGTATTTCATACATATGTATTTAAAAAAATAGTAATAATACTATTAATTGCAAGATTATTGCCATTAAAATGCAATCGAATAATTATTAACTTAATAATCATTATTGGAATATTGTATTTCTATCCACAGATCAAACAATGGCACAATACTTCTGTTTGCATTCCTTCGAGAATTACGCAGCAATGCTGATGGGAAATGTCAATTAAATCCATCAGATTGTATAGATTTGAATGAAAATAGAATAGGGGAAGGCAAATGAAATGTGTATTAAACAAAACGATCATGCGTTTGCTAGAGAATGTCGAATTGCGATCAACCTACTTCACAGCTCTTGTTGGCGAAAGGCAGTGCTCGTCTTGTACATTTGAATATTCTTCGTTTTTCTTTACGCATAAAATTACAATATACATTAAATATTAGCTTTGAAATAGGTTGCACTCAATATCATCCTTGTCGTATAATACATGCGCTGCGATATATTTCAATGGTGGCACGCTAAAAATAGGGAAGCTGTATTGTAAGTAAAGCACATCAGCTTTAAAGTTATGGAATATAATATCCGAATGTATAATATCCGGCGGGTACAATATCCGAATTATCGGCAAATGCATCGAAATCGATAGTAGTATGATTTGGTTTCTTTCCGTTCTAGACTTACTCGTGTTTTTCATTTAACATTTTTCTCTATTAATTTTTCGAAAAATTTCATGTATATATCTTTTTATCGCACCACCAGAAATAGACGCAATTTCGTCATTAGAGAATGTACACTTACTGTATTATTGCTATTTAACGCGATAGGTTAACTTACAGTCTAAGATTTGTACATCTGTGGATTTGCTGTTCACATATGATGATGCCTACAAAGAGAGATAAAGAATATGTCTCAAATGTATGCCTAACCATGATTAAAGAAAAAAAAATATAATTAAGAATAAATTCTATTATTAACCAAGTTCCAATAATAATGGATTTTAATAAATGTTATGAGGAATTGTCTTTTTAATTTCAGAAAAATCTGTGAGACTAATCTTCCTAACTGCTGCTTCGTTTTTAAGTTGCATTATTTTTTTAACATCACTAATAAATTTTAATTGAGCCTCCAATTTATCGTTACAGTTGCAATGTACATATAAGTCGTATAAAATCGTGCATATAAAAATACAAGTTAAAAAAAATCGGTTAATAATATTAGATATTTGAATGAATATGTGAACACTTTACTTTTTAATGAGATCCACCATAAAATTTTTATCGAATACGTAGAAAGATTGACTTTGTACAATGCATGTTTATGATTGGATATAACTTTATCTCGTGGAAAGATATAAAGAGATAAATCAATATATATGTCTGTACATTGTAAACTGCAATTGACATCACTAGAATGATGTAAATAAGAAAATGATTATCGATAAACGTGGCATAGAAAATGTATATCAGTCTATACTTCATGAAAAAGCGCAGTTAGGTCTCTCTTGCAATGAGAGTGGCTTTCTTTAACAACGACATACCGTTGGCAACGAGAATATCGTTTTAATAATTAAGATATGCGGCTGCCACATTGTGTTTATCTACCTTCAGCTAGGTTTACCCGGTGGCCCATGGCTGGTCGGCGAAGGTCCGTGCGGATGGAGATTGTGAACGCCGGTTACTTGATTGCCAGTGAGACTGGACATGGTAGGCTGATACATCGACGGCATGTAATTGCTCGACGATTGGGAAGCCGATCTAGTGATTAATAATAAACATTATATATAAAAAATATATCTGGACAATTAAAAATGATCGAAATGAAGTTACTTACCTCGGCACTCCGCGTAGAGGATCCGGTGTAACAGAAGAATTACGCACCACGCCGGAAGTATTCGCCGGCGCCGGCGATACTATGTTGCTCGAACCTTGAAGATATCCACCTCCGGCTGGACTATGCCTATTTCATTTAGAAGTAAATTTGAATCTCAATTATATCAACAAAATCCCGTGAAGAGAACCAACGCGTTACCTGATGGTTGGGCTTGGTTGTGGCGCAACTAATGATCCACGATGCTGATATTGAGAGAGAGAAGCCGCTGCGGGTGGGGAGGGATCCGGCGGCAAACCATTTTCCAATGTCGTTGGATGATTGCTGGAACTAGAGTGAGGCATATATGTGTTGTTCACTCGCGGTTCGCGATTCGATCTAGGTACCGGAGCCGGAGCGCCAGGCGGCACTTCAGAGTGCGAGACATTAGGATGAGATGGATTCACCGTAGGATGTATATTATTCACTGAAAATAATTAAGAAATATGGTGAATGTGCTGCGTTTCATATAAATAAAATATAAAAAATATATAAAATGACTAATCTAACTAACCTGGATGTGAACTAGGCTGAGTTGTCAACGGAATAGCAAGTCTAGCATTCACAGCCAATAAATGGTCTCTCCTCTGCAGGAGATTATTTACATGTTCCTCTAGCCTAAGATTCTCAGCTCTCAATTGATGTAGGCAGGAAAGCAGGGATGCAACTGCAACAGATTTTAATAATGTTGCTGGTTTATGTTCTACTTAAGTGTAGGACGCTTATTTTATGTTAAAAAGACCAAAACACATATGACAAAAATATCAAATTTAAAAAATAATTATATAGAAAAAAAAACCGATTTTGTTATAAGACAAAAATACAATAAAAAGCGTATCATGCAGGTTTTTTTGTAGAAAATAATTCTTTATACAATGTAAAAGCGTGAACTCACTAAATCCATGCAATTGTAAGCGAATTTTTCCTCATTATATATATACTCACTATCAAAATGTTGGGCTTGCTCCATTAAAAATTGACTTCCCTGCTCCCATTGTCTTTCTAGAAGCTGATCCAGTGTCTGTGGAATTGTTCCACTACCCAGAGTTCCGCTAGTACCGGGTGTAGGATTCGTACTATTGCTGTTCGTGGAGAAAACCGAGGTAAACGAAGTGGGTGGTCCACCCGGTTGGTTAGATCGTATCTATTCATAAAAAAACATCGAATATAGCATGTAATAAGATTTTTACATTGCTTTAAATTTGATGATAATTTTTGATAACGTACAGATGCAATTACTCGACTATGTAACTGTGGTCCAACTAAAGTTGTACTGGAATTACTCGCTTCTGTAAAAATAGAATGGGCCTCGAGTTCCTGCGAAAGTGTATCTGACATCTTTTGCGCCATTGTTGAAGTAGGATTCAACTGATTTCCTAGCATATGTGGTGCACTAACTCCATTTTGAAATCTAAAAAAAAAAGATAAAAAGTTACAATTATGTTGTATTTGTTCAATTGATAGAGTCTCAGGATCCTGCAAATCTTACAATTTTATATTATTCTCTTCCTTTATTGCGGTAAGAGCAGTCGGTGTAGTCGATGCAGATGGGATAGGTGTGGATGCAGCAGCTTTCCTCTTTCGTTTACTAGTACTACTACTCATACTCTCTGATCCGGGACTGCTAGGTGGTGACTCCTTGACTGTCGGTCCCATAATGTTTGTAGGGCCTGTGCCACTTACACTGCTAAAGTGTCCAAGAGTGGCTGTGGGGCCTTGAATTATTGATGGCACCGAGGTCACTGGAGCCACTGTGACGGCGGGTGGAGGGGTTTGATGATTGTTTCTCGCGCCCCTCTTAGACGCCACAGCTGCAGTGCTGGATACAGAAGTTACGACTGACGAAGTCTGTGATTGCGGCAGTGATCCTTGGCTATTGGACGAACCACGCTTTGGTTTACGAGACTTCTCTTGCTTATCCGATGATTGGGAACTGAAAAATAACGTGTTTCAAACAATTACTATGATTGCTGTAAAAAGTGCACAAGATTGGCATAAGTTTTCTATTAAGATAGAAACTATTAATCACTTTATACACACACATGTAATTAAAATTAACAATTAATATTAATAGCGCGCGAATTTTTAACATACGATTAGAAATTATATAATAAAATTCCTAAACAAGTAATCGTCTCCAATGATACAATGTTAAAGAGAGTAAGATCAACGCACACTGAGGTGAAATACCGCGGCGAAGTGTCATTTACAATGTCACGTAACACCTTTTCGTCGTTCGTTGCCTTTGAGGCACCTTGCCGAAGCGAAAACAAACATAACCTTGATATCTCTTATTCGCCACAATTCGAGATTCCACGTTAACAGAGTCACGAGTGCGTTCAACAGTGCCCGCGACGTCTTTCCTCCCCTCCGTCGCGCCAAAGTTACGACGCGAGGTGTGATTATTGTAACGCAACTATTCGCGCGATGCAATTATTATGCAGCGCGCGCCGAATGACCTCGAGTGAACTATTGTGCTCAATACATAGGTAGACTACTGTTATAAACACACTCCATCCTCCGTATAGCACTCTCGATCAAACGATCCAACGTTCGAACGTTGCGACACTTCATGTGTCAACACGCGTTTTTTACCCAACGCGCGTTTTACACTCGGTCGGACGGAATTTTTGAAAAAATCGAACGCTCGATGTGGAGTTTGGGAAGAGGTTAGAACTATCCACCTTGTTTACCAGTCGCACCCGCCATTTTAAAAACGATCCACGATACTTCGACTGAAGTTGCATGCATCTACAACTTCTTTGGGTGCACTTGCACTCGCACTTCGATGCACTTCACGGCACTCTGTGTGCGACATATTTTTGTTAAATCGTTCATCACTATTTTATATAAATTTTACTTTTGAAAATAAATTCAATATCTCAATAATAGTACAATAATTATGATAGTTATAATTATAATTATTATTACAATATAATTAATTATGACATAATTATAACAAAGCAATAATAAAACTGTACTTTTTCTATTTTTCTTATTTATATTCTAATTTAATTAAAAGTGAATTAATTATATATAGATATAATCTCTTTCCTGAAAATTTTTCACTTGCTGAATTTCACACAATAAAGCTTCAAAAATACCACGTGTATTTACATTTGTAGTTACGCATATAAAGCACTTGTCATAACATAAAGCCAGTTTTCGATGGCAAAATAATCTTTTTCTTAATTTTTTAAATCATTCTTTGAAAACTTACCGAGATCGTTTCGTCGGAGCTTCCTCAGTAGTGAACCTCTCGGTTGTCACCATCGCGCTGGATCGCAGCTCCGCATTGGCGGCTGTAGTGATTATACTCTGCTGCAGCTGTTGATATATCGTCGGCGCGCTCGTCACCACGCTCTGGACCGTGTTGGCGAGCGAGGTGGCGGTCAACGGCACGGAGACGACGATGCTGTTCGACGTAGTCGTTGGCGACTGGGTGACGACCGAAGAGGACTGGGACTGCGTCACTGTCATTATCACAGGTGTGGTAGTTGCCTCTGTAGCGACTGGTGTATTTGATGACGATTGAATCGGGCTCTCCACTTTCGTCTGCAATCGAAGATTGCGATAAATAAAATACTATAGTCACATTTCATATTTTGATTAGTTTAAGTTTTTTTATAGATAACTAAAATTCAAGAGACGATTCGATAAAACTCTCCCATCGACTTAATCGATGATTAATTGAATTGCTTACAGCAAAAAATTTCAAACTCTCATATAATTCACTGTCTCTAATTTATCTTTCCTTCCCTATGTCAAATAACAACAAAAATTATTAATTCTTATTATTAAAATATTGCAAGTATTACTGATAAATTTCTCGTCGATCAAATTATTTGAAGTTTGATCTAAAAATGATTATAAATACACTCAAAATGAATAATGCAATATAATTATATTCATCACTTTGTTTTTGCTGAAACGGTTCGATATTCTCATTGGAATAAATCTTTTTTCAAATGTCGCATGCCGAATGTAAACGAATTTTACGTTCCTAGGTTTGCATTTACATTTTATGCAGAATTATCGGATTTTCCATCGTTTCAAGATTATGATTACTTTATACAGATATGACTAACTAAAAATTCGGCAAAACTAATACTTGTAATCAGAACAATGTAAAAAAATTTGACAGCACTGAAAACATTCAACAAAGATCTGTATTATATAGAAAATAATAATAATAAATGTTATCTATTTTTATAATTCTTTACATATCTAAATTTAATTTCGTAAACAGAGAGTTTTTCCTCTATTTTTCATTTATTACTCTTTTACTTTTAATTTCATAACATTATTAAACTCTGAAATTTTAACGTAAATTTTTAACTATATGTATATGAATTCTACTCTAGAGATATGATAGTTCAAGAAAATTGAAAAAACTCCATTTTTTTTTATTAGTTAGATTATTTCTTTAAGCTTATTGTTGTAAACCTGCGACAATTATCCTACATAATTATCCACAAGTTGGTTAAGAATAGACTTTGATAAGCACAAATTTAATATTGTTATGAATTTTGTGGAATGTTAATCAAATTAATATCCGTAATTAATGTTTTTGAGAATCACAATTAACGCGCAATGCGGATGTCTCTATATAAGACGAATAATAAAATCAGTAAGATATATAATACAGTGTATTATATTTGATGTTTTATTTATATTATGTGCTCCCCTTTTTAATTCAACATCAAAACTCTAGCATCGTATCAGAATTACTGGCAAGTTATAAAATATAATTTATTATTACTCTAAACTCTCTCTAATATAATACATTAAAATTAAATAATTCCAATCTTTTCAAATTTAAAGATTTAAGCAATTTAAAATAACGAAAGATTTTTACCTTCTTCGATTTTTCCGGTTCCGTCGTTGTACTTAAACTCGTGGCTTCGGTGATTGTTGGCTGTACGTTGTTACTCGGGACAGTCTGTTGCACAACAGTGCTAACGGCCACCACGACCGATCCGCTAGTTTCCGAGCTGGCCGATTGATTCGAGTTCTCGTTTCCTATCACAGTCGGCGTACGCGCTCCGGTTTTCCTCTTTTTGCTAGTGTGGCTCGATGTCTTATTGGAGGTCGATGAGTTAGATTTTCCTTGACCGCCAATGTTCTTGTGCACCGCATTCGAATTACCACCGCTCGTTTTCATTGCGGAAGTAACTGCCGCCGTGGTAACGGTGGTGACGGTGACGGTGCCGTCGTGTCCAAACACGCTCTCCGACTGCGTGACAATAGTCTCGACAAAATTAGATGTCGTAAACTTACTGGAACTCGTGGAATTATCTTTGGGTGTATTACGACCGCTACCACTGCTCTTGTCGTCCGTAACGCCATTTATCTCTAAACTGGGACTAGCATTGGATTTACTTTTAGAATTCGCAGTGGACTTGGAACTCAAGCTCTTCCGCTTGCCACTTGAGGATTTTATCGGCGTCTCCGCCTCCTTCTCCGGCGACGAGTCCGACGAACCGTTGTCGGCGGGTATCGGCTTGTATGGCGGTATCGTCTTTACGTTGCCGCCCTTTTTCTAAAAATTTATCTTATTAGCTACTCATACAAGCTTTCAAGAAAAGCTCAATATTCAAGTGTATAAATTACTTACCAATTTTGAATAATGATGCTGACAATATCCGCAATATTTGACATTATCAAGATAATTGCCAGCTTCCTCGCAAAGTAAGCCCAGAGCCTGTGCGCAGGTGACATGAAATTGCTGCCTGCAGCCCGTTTTGTTACACTGCATGCAAGCTCCCACATTTGCTCTACTACCTCTACCTTGTTCCTCGCAAATATAGCATGTCTGAAATTATTCAATTTATTGTATATAACGCGATAATAATGGAATACTGATTTCTTTTTCTGCTAAATCTATAATATCAAAATTAAACATTTACCTTGCTAAATCTTTCTGAAGGGATAAGATGCAATATAATTGGTTCCATTGTAGTCACGTTACCGAATCGAACTTCTGGGATATAAAGAGCGCACACAACATGCGCCCATCCAGCCTGATCCGTTCTTTTAAGGGCTCCATCACGACTCGGACACAACTCACAGCGCTATAGAAATCACATCTCAAATAATATAACTCGATAAAGATATTTATATTCTATCATAATAAATAAAGGAAAATTTAATGGTCTGTCATAAAAAAAGTACATACCACCCGAGCACTGCGTTCTTGGGATTCGCATTTCCTGCAATACCAAGGTCCTGTTGGTACAGTGACAATACCATAACACGCTAGAAAACAATAAAGTTTACATTACAAACAATCGTCAAAGGGAAATACTCCAGCTTCTTCAAAGTACAAATACCTTGATGTACGGCAACGGTGCAACCCTGTCCATCGCAGTACACCAGCGGATTCTCTGTCCAACCCCTCTCGTCAGAACACACGCAGCACCCTCCGAGCATCTCCTTCATGCTGTGCCCCAAGCAATTCGGAAGACGAGACTAGCATGAGGAGCTAGGCATGGGACCGCGAGTGTTGTCTACGTAGAGCGGGCGGGCTCGTCTCGTGCGTGTCGCACGATCGCATCTTGGCGACGAACGCGGCGTCAACCCGGCGACAACACTACTCTCTGTCTCTCTCTCTCTCTCTCTCTCTTTCTCTCCTTCGTCGGCGCTATCTCCTCCCCTCCCCCCGAAGGCGATGGACCCGCCGCTAGGACTACGCACGCACCTCCCCGGGTACGACACGGACCACCGCGAGGCGCAATACGCGTTGTCGGGTAATGCAACAATGAGGAGCAGGAGAAACGTTCTCCCGCGGATCACGCTACCGCGAGCGAACACGCGGGACGTCGTCGCGTCTGGGGGAAAATGCGTGTCTTCCGCGAACGATCGCGAGGGGATCGCCGGTGCCGCGGGTACGCACGTTTAATTCGTACTGGGAGCACGCTCGAAACGTGTTCGGACGGTTTACAGTTTGTGTTATTTACGACGGCGCTCTATTTGTTTCGTTGGGCAGCCATCTTATTTTTTGCCTGTCGCGCGCGAGTCGCGCACGCGCAGCGCTGCCGAATGGCGCGTTCGCAATCCCCCAGATTCCGCGAAACGCGATCGGCCGAGCGGTTTCTCGCGGAAGAATTCACTCTGCGCCCGATATCCAATAGGAAGATGCGTTTTTCAGGGACATTGGAACTTGCATTTTCTATGGACGAAGGTCTTTAAATTAATCTAGAAAATGTATATATATATATATCATACCAACAGCACCGACTATGAAAAGATGCAGCTCATAGGAACATTTTGTATCGTGGTAGAATGCGAATCGACGAGCTTCGAGAATACGAGAGATTTTTCCTCTCACTTCAATTACACACCACAAAATTGAAAATCCCGCAAATATTTAAACAAAATATAAAATTCCCCGATAATAATTAATAAATAAACGGCGCAGATACGCAAAGATATTATTGCAACATTGTTATAAGAGTTGGTCTCTCCGAGAAAGTTCACGAAAAGCGATCAATTATTATTAACGAAGTGTGACAGTTCGTGCCAAACCAGCGGAACAGTTTTGGCGTTTTCGACTCTTTTCATCTATCATTTCGTAAGTAATTTGAATTCTTTGTTCATTATAAAAAATATTCGTAACAAAAATTAATAAAATATTAATATTTATTACAAATGATTATATTATATTTTTCACGATAGTTTTATATAAAATTCACATTATATTTAACATTACGTTCATATATTTTCATGTGACAATTAACTTAATATAGCAAAAATAAACTTAAATATGTAAGCAGACTTTAAATTAAGAAAAAAAGATAAATATTTCTTTAAAAAAAAATTCTGTTAAAGAATTATTGAGTATAAATTTGACATTTTTTAATAAATAAATGATATATTATTTATATACTGTCATTTTATCAACATTTCGTATCGAAAATGATCTATTCGAAATTATTTAGATAAATGGAATATTTTATATATTTATATAGATATAACATTTTATTGAAAAAAATAGTAATCATTTCCAGGAATTGATATACAGAAAGGAATGTGTAGGATGGAAGTTTTTTTTTATTCCTGTCAAGTAGCACGATGGTATCGATTCTTGTCTCGTCTCTAGCTCAGGTATCGATACGATATGCAAAATTTATCGACGTATCGTTCGCGCAACATTATCGTTTCGTAACGCGAGCGTATTTTCTGCATCGAGCTGAAACCCGAGAACTTCAACCAGATACTGATTTCATAATCCCGTTCTCTATGTGACTTCTTGGATGGGATCAGTTCCTCATTTGCGGTAGAGAGTTTTATGTATTTCAAATTGTCAAACAATGACAAGAGACAGAGGGAGAAAACACCCGTTACTGCTCTGTGCAAAGTGTAACGAAAACTGTATAATTTTCCGCTTTTATTTATCTCAGTAAAAAAACGGCAAGAAATATTTTAAGAAATCTAAGTAAATACTAATGCAAGACGAGAACTGAAATGGTCACTTCGCACAATTTATTCGAAGAAATTCGAATGTTGAATGACAACTAAAGACTTGATATTTCCAATACTATAAAGAGTGTGATTCTAAAACAATACATTCAACATTTCAAAGATTTTTTTTTTAAATACTTATATAAGTTTTTTATAAAATTTTACACTGTACAGGGTTTACGTGAGAATCATTAGAGATGCAAAAAATAGTTTCTTGCAATTTTTACTTTATAATAATATTCAATTTATCGATATCACTTTTCGCATTCTCTTACAGAATCTTTATGTCAAGTTTTTAATCGCTGAAAAAAATTTTATTACTCGCAAGTTAATTATCAGATTTATATAAGAACAGAGTTATGTATAATAATTACATAATGATCTGCAAAAGATTGATTTTCCAAAAAACGGTGAATCGCGACTGTTGAATGATGACTGAGACAACTCGTCGAGACTCGTCTCACAACGTGCGATTTCTAAATATATCCACCATATATTTTTGTTCCTCTCGCGGCCTTGTGCGATTATTGACACATATATATGATACGAGTGAGATGATGTATCTGCATGACGTTTCGTGTTCGCATTGTGCATTCAATCTCTATCAACAGTCATTATTTCGCGTTCATCTGTAATCAAAATCTAAGAAATTTTTTTTTAAACAATAAAAAATTAAAGAGACATATATATATATATATATATATATATATATATATATATAATATAAAATATATAATGCCATATTATTTTTTACGAATAAATATTGCTAACAAGATCATTGTTAACGACAGCATAAGACAAGCTAAATTAAATATCCGCTTTCATATTTATTAATTATATAATATTTAAATAATATTCATATGTTTTCCGTTAAAATGTCATTTTTAACATTTTTAACATCAACATGGAAAATTACATTCGCGAACGTATATTTACATAATATTTTTTTATTGATATGCGATATATAGAATACGATAATAAAATTTAATTAAACATTTTTAGCACAATCTGTATTATTTTATTATTAATGTAATTATATATGCAATATACGCAATTATATATACGGATGAGTATAATTTTTTTTCTTTCCGCGCATTTAGAATTGCACTTTATTCGTACATGTCGTGCTGTTATGCAATATTTCAATTAAGTTTAAGGACGATACTTCGCTTACGTGTTTAATCACTTTTCAAGAGCTTCATGTCATTGAAAAAAAAGAATAATAAAATAAATACATTCTACAAACCAGTCAAAAACAAAATAGATTCTAATTACGTGTTCTTGTTGCAATCACACAATGAATGATTATGTACATTCATTAAATCGGAGTCAATGTTCGCGCAATGATAATTAATGTTGCTGGAAAAATAATGCATAAACATGCATGCAGAGAAAGAACGCGATACAGTGCGACCTTAGCAAGACTGAATGTTATTGCGATACATTGTATAGCATGTGTTTGTGCGCTACCAATGTATGTGTAAAATACAGTATCAATTATCAGGGCTGTACTTATCTACAAGCACATTGGAGATTTAGAGACCCTCCAATAGCATTGTTACAAAAAATCACAACTTTTATATAAAATATATAAAATATATATACAAACATGTATCAAGAAAGAATAAAAAAAAATCTTTTTTTTATTTTATCTTTAATTATGTCTTAAAATGACGTAATTAATAACTTTGCAATATGTTTACTTTTATATGCAAAATACATAATCTGAAAAACTATCTATGTATTTATGCATTGTTATATATTATTATTAAATAATAAATTTTGTTATAATAATTTATTATATATGCTTTTTTTTAATATCTATTTAAATTCATATATTCTGATTAAATGTAATAAAATAATCCAGGGTCCCAAGATAAGTACAGCATCGCAATAAGCTGTATTCTACGAGCATGTTTATCGTCGATAACTGCTCAGTATATAATGGACAGTCATCGTGCTAAGATCTCTTCACAAATATGAGGTATTATCCCGAGTATTTTTAAGCATTTAAATCTATTTATTTAGATATAATTTGTTTGTATATATATATATATATGTCCTTGAAACTTTTTAAAACGTTTAAATGCGATTAACATAGATAGCAATAATATTCCTTAATCAATTTTCAGTTTCTAAAAATATAACATACGATTATTAGCAGCGTTAAGAAAATAAATATAAAATTTTTTTATTTAAAAATAATATAACGATATATTTCATCCATTTTTAGAAATAATTTAATAATATTTAAATTTAGTAAATTTTGTTTCTTGAAACAATCATTACGTACTATTGAGATCATGTTTGTTTTCCAGCAAAACACGCAAAAGGATGCCCTCCTATCGACCTTGGGGCTCGACAGAGAATGGTCGGATAGAATTTGAATCTTTAACAGATGAAACCTTGGAAGGTGCTCTCGACGTGATAAGGAAGAGCTTCTTCGTCTACGAGTCCGTGTCTAAAGCCGTGGACTTGAATTCTGAACCGGGAGCATGCAAAGAACTTGAAGAACTTTGTTTGAATGCGGCTAAGGATGGCATCAGTGTAGTGGCTATTGATACCACCAGTAACGAGGTTGTTGGCGTCTGCTTCAATAAAATTCAAGTGAGCGAACATTCTATTTAATTTTTCAAATTTTTTTGATGTAACATTAATTTAAAAATTTAAGTATTTCTAAATATATTTTGTTATAATATTTCATTTTAATAGTGATTCGATCATATAAAAATTTTACAATACAAAATTATTTAATAAGTGTTTCTAGATTAATTTCCAACATTTCCCGATCTCCCAGGTATTCGACAGCAGTTCGGAAAAGAGCTACTTTGAGCGCTTCAGCGATAACTGCCGATATAAATCATCCAAGAGTTTGGTGGACTTTATGATAAACGTTGACTCAAGGATAAATCTCTTCAAGCATTACAATGTCAGTTGCATCCTTGAGCTCATGTTCCTGGCGACTCATCCCGCTTACGGGAAACGGCGAATAGGTGAGCTGCTCATTATTTCATCATTAGAACTCGGCAAGGAACTGAAACATGGTAAAAATGTGAGGACACCTGTCACGATACATGATAACGACGAGCTGACAAACGTCGACGAGAAGCCAACCTTGGCTTCCGCAATTATGACATCCAATTACTCGCAACGAATTGCTGCAAAACTCCATTTCGATCAGTTGATGGAAATTTCCTACGATGAATTCGAATTCAATGGTAAGAAGTTCAGCGAGAAAATAGATCAGGAACACCAAAAGTGCGTCTTAGTGGCCAAGAGACTCGCGTAGTCAATAATCACGCAATTTTGGAATTTCTGTAGACAAAAATCGCGACTTTGTTAACGTCTTTGCATTGACTTTCTGACTATCTCTCATTATCTCGAATTTTCATCTCACATATTTAATAAAGTTATACATAATATACATTTAATAAAATTATACATAATATAATATATAAATATATAATACAATAATATGCATTTATGATGCTTATGTGCAATGTAATCTCATAAGATTACAGTAAGATCAAATTTTGTACAAGTCCTTAAATACATTTCTTATATATGCAATAAAAAACTTAGAAAAAGATACACGTCATTTATTTGCACCTTTAGAATGCATGAGAGGATTAATGGATTCATTCTCCCGAACGTTTTCGTTCGAGATATCTTGCAGCAAGATATTAAAAGAATAATGTCGGAGCGCGAGCGAGAGATAAATCTTTCTTCTCTAAATATTGAAAAATTAATTAAATCTAATCAGGGGTTTGTCATTTGTTCAATATATTAACATACAAAGTTGTAATATCATCTCGCATTTATTTTTCTTATGAACCTTAATATTTTTCGCGGACGAAAAAAATATCTTTTTTAAATTAAAAACTTTCAGATAAAGAAAAAATGCAATGAGTTATTAGATTTGAAAGAATTTTCATGCGAAATTCTAGTGCAAAGTAATCTGGTGATCTTTGTTTTTTTTAAATATTCATATTTTGTGTTCGATTTCACGAACAACTTATATAGCAATTGATTGACAAACAAAATTTTCTCGAGAGAGAAATAGGATTTTTAATGTATATAATAAGAATAATCGTATATTAGCTAGAAAAAATATTTCCTGCAATCGAAAAATATATTGCATTTTATAACATATGCAGCATGTTTAATAAAACCGTGCTAAAAAATATTTACATGCAAATGCATGAAAACACATCGCAGCGGATGGACAAATTGATTGCACATTGATATTACTTGAATAAGTCGCTAGTAATAACGATAATGTGCTGAAATAGAAATAAAGGATAATTTTCAAGAGATATTCTATGACATCACACACACTAGAAATATAATCAAACGTAAGGAGAAAAAATATGTCAAACTACAAGATCTCATGCATGCGACGACAATAATTCTAGAATTAGTTGCTCATTTTATAAGATTACATAATATGTTATATAAAGGCTACTTTTTATCTTTATTTATCAAAATCAATGCAACATTGGTTTTATAAAGTTGTATAATGTTATGAGTATGATTTAAATATTATTCAAATATTGAAAAATTTATTAAATATAAATTATTTTCAATTTTTGTTCTGCAACTTTTTTTTTCTCGTGTCTCTCCTTTAACTATATAATTATTAAATACATTAGATAGATTAATTATACAATTTATAATTTTTTTTCTATGAAATTAATATATCAACATTAATATTATATCGAATACTTTATCAAGAAATAAATTATATATTTTATATAATTATATATAATATCATCGATAATATTATATATAATTATTAGTTTTTTAATTATTAATTATATTATATGTTAATTATTAAGTAAAATAAAAATTGTAGACTAAGTAAAGAATTAATAAATCAATCTCGCTTCCGATCTTAAACTTGTGAGAAAAAATGCAACACTTCTCCACTACAATAAAGTAATTAAAATGACAACGATAACAAGAAACTTACTGTAATACTTTACAGTTACTCGATAATTACACAGTGAGCGGTTATCAAATATTGCTATGACAATCTGCAATCAAGCAGAACATGCGGTAATGGGGAGCTTGTGTCACAATTTTTATTCCTATTATTCTACACACAAAGAGCATGCCTGCACTCTGCTGGCAAAAGATACCATTCGCGAATTAACGAGGTAAGATGACGATATGGATAGTCTAGAGTCTAGACATATCTCGTGTGGTGCTTCAAAGTGACGGCTCGCTCTTCTTTGCTGATTAATTATAATCCAGACAAAATTTTTTTTATAAAATTTATAAGATTATATTAATATATTCATAATTTATATGACTATATAACATAAGTTATATGATTGATGTAAGATATCTGTGTGTGTCCAAGAGTTACAAATTTCGTATCATAAACCAAATTAGTGGCACTTTATAAAAAAAGCACGCGAAAAAGTTTTTAAATATTTTTGAAAAATTCTATATAGTAATTTATATTCTACATAGTAATTATATTCTACCAATTGACTATAAACGATTATGATACAAAAAATTTATGCTCGATAAAGTTCATATTATTGTCGGATCGGACGCGATACGAAATCTTGTGAGAAAAACCGGAACGGGATGCGCAAGACAAGTGTAAACCCAAGCGTACGTATCGATCAGCTATAGGGATGTCATAGCGTTTCTTCCAGACTATAAGCTCAGATCAGCTATGCCCGTCTGTCTCGGCACCGATTGCACCGGCGCCATCGAATTCAGGATCCTTACCAAGGACCGGATCGAGGACGCCATGGTCGTGCAACAGCAATCGATGCGCCAGGAGTGCATCGCGATCGGCATGGGAATGTACGAGGATCCCGGTGCACCTGAAGAGATGCAACTGGTCTTCAGAGAGGTCATCAAAGACGGATGCACGGTGATCGCGGTCGATCGATCGGACCGCGTTGTCGCCGTGGCATTCAACAAGTTACACGCAAGTATAGCTTTACATCGAAGATTAACGTTAGATCGATTTCGATTAGAGTCATGCATATTTCGATACTGTCATTTGTAATATATTGATTAATAAACAATCTGTGCTTTGAAGATCCTTCTTTAATTATTAAAAATGATGGCGACATCATAAAATATAGCGAGAATTTTTAAGATCAAGAGCTACTGTTTTTTTAATATCTAGCATCACATATTTTTGTTGACATATCAAATTATGCTAACAATGAGTAAATTATGTTACATTAAAGGGCAGATAAAATTGAGGAGGATTATTATAGCTTGCACGAAATGTATTTATACTTTCAGGTGCCTCCTAAGCCGGGAGAAACGGATTCCTTCGCTCTTTTTATAGAAAATAACATCAAACATCGCTCGTGCCGGGATCTGATTGAGTTCCTCGACGATGTGAGTTTATTACTTAAATCATTTTATACACGCTGCAATCAACAATGTCAATACGAGCGTTCTTTTCTTGATATCTTAAAATTCTTTCGTAAATAATGATAAGAACTTCACAGATATCGTGACTTTTTGCGCGTGACAGTAATTATAAGCTGCCTGTATACATCATCGTATTTAAAGGCAACTTTACGTTGTCTCAAGTAAAACAAAATAATTCTTATGCAAAGTGACTTTATCTTATCGCATCATTATTTCCGTTTGTTTGACACTTTAAAGTTTAAAAAATATGAAATATTCATTGTCTTAAAATGATAATAAATATTAAAAAATGACTAAATATTTCTCCATTAAATATAAAATTTTAAAAGAAATTGTAAAAATTTTTATAAAACATAATTAAAAAAAGTATATGAGCATCTACATTGATTATCTATGGATTATTAGCAAAAATCGCGCCTTTTCCTTTTATTAAAGCAACTAATACAACATATGCTTTTAATCACGCTTAATCTAAAAATACTTAGTCAATTTGAACAAGCTTATTGTTTATCAAGAATCGTGTTATCAGGTGGAATCGAGAGTAGACATCTTTCAAAAGTACAACGCGCGCGGTGCCATGGAAATTTTCTATATAGGCACAGATCCGGAATGTCAGGCTCGCGGGATCGGTCGACAAATCACGGACAAGAGTCTCGAAGTCGCACGCGGATTACGCGCCAGGAAGCTGAAGCAGATCTGCGTAGCCGATAAAATCGTCAACGAATATGTGCGACCGGAAGTAGCGTTCGCCGCCGCTGCCTCGATTTATAGCCAACGAATCATGGAAACGCTGAACTTTGAGACTCTCGCCGAGTTGCGATATGAAGATTATATACGCGGTGGTAAAAGAATGTCGGACAGGATAGGCGACGTACACAGGACGGTCAAATTTGTCGCTCGCAAACTTTGACGATATCAGATTTCTACTTGCATTTTGTGTAAATGGAGTAATTCGTAATTTACGTCAAAATTGAATCAATTTTGCTTTGAAATGGAAAACAATAATTTAATTTAAAAATACCATAAAATTTTGCAGTATAACAATGTAATAAATAACACAATAATATTACGTGAAACTATTTGAATAGTAATATATATTAATTGGTTTAATAAACTAAAAACAATTAAGTTCTATTTAGTTCTAAAGTAAGTTATAATAATAACGTTAAATAAAATAATTATATTTCTACAAACATAAAAAACAATGAGAATAACGTTAGTTGACTTATTCACACTGCCTTGCTTTAAATTATTGAAAATAATGTTAAACAATTAGTATTAGCTTTATTCGTAATTTCAAGAATATCTGTTCTTTTACAAATCAAACTTGCTATTGACGGTAATATAAATGCAAAAAGATTTAATTAATTAAGAATTACGCTGTTAGTTGACTTTGATCAAAATTATAAACTAGATATATTTCGGATAGGATGAAAAATATCACAATAACTTTTTTATATAAGTATATATATATATGTATAGATGTGTATATATATTAATACATTTAATATATCATATTTGTGACTGGAAACGCTCAAGACTATGATGCGTGACAGCATCATAATTTTGAGTGAAATTGTGTTTTTTCATTCCTAAATAATTTCTCGCAAAATTATACGATGCAACCTGATATCCATAACTAACTGCAAGCGCAATATCGGCCAATAAATAATGTATATTATTCTCGACACAATTCACAACATCTTGACTGGATCGCAATTGTCACGATTACGTCTAAAAGTATGATTCGACAAAACCACAAAAAACGATAACAGTCGTACGCGAAGAATGTAATGTGGCTTCCGCGATTTTGCGGATATTGACAACCGACGATGGAATTATTGTATGGAAATAATTAATCTATTGCTTATGATATTTGTTTCCATATTCGAGAAACTCTCAATAATTACTATCAATGATCATCGCGCATATTCATTTTCTCTAAAGGCGCGACGATTAGAACTCTGCGCAATATGTTATTAGGAAGACACCCAGTATATAATAAATATTCAATAAAGCGTCGAGATTCTGAAAGAAACGCGAAAACGACGCAGCAAAGTTTTACATTATAATGAAATATCTCAAAATTGAAAGTGCTGTTTATTGCAAAAATCGATCAAACATATATCTCCATATGAAATTGTAACACAGAAATTAATGTTTCGATCATTGCATTTTGATACTTGATTATATTTATGGAAGAAATGCGCCATAAATTAAATATTATTTCATTAAGATCGTAAGTGGAATCAGTTAAAGACGAAGGAAAAACGCCGATTTAACAATATTTTAAATTGCACTTCAATTCCTTCATCTGAATTTTTGACTTTCTTTATGCTATATATAAGTGCGACGTATATTGGCATCTATAAATAAATTATCGAATCTCTATTACACTAACTGCCGCACATGCATTTGAATATATAATAGAGTTAACAAATATGTAGAATATTATATAACATATATGTATATATGTAGAAAGTATATGCGGGAGAAATTTGTTATTGTACATGTTTGAAATTGAAAGCTCTGGCGCAACATAAGAAGAATTAAATTCCAATTTCATAAAAAACTACATCTTGAAAAATAATGTGAAGAATACCAAGCAGAGCCATATATATATTAGAAATTATAAAATAGCAAATAAAAAATTATTTATTGATCTTCGTTGAAATAAAGAAATGTTAAGATCTCTAGAAAAGAAAACAAGAAATATAAAATGGATTTGCTGCTTTTTTTCTTGCGCCAAAGACTTCAATCAGTTAGTTATTTTTATGCTAAACAACGCGCAAGAGTATAATCAACTTTGTTAAGAAGACTATTACTACGACATTCAATGGTAGTCGATTTATAATAGGCGAAGCTACTGAGACTGCAAGAGACGGAGAGAGTGGCGCATCTAATTTTATTATCGTTGCACTCAGTCAACCGTTAATTACTTTCTTTTAAAACGCTATTACTGCTATTGTAAAAAATGTGGACGTATAACTGTTTTCCTTCCAATATATATATATAGAATACGATATTGACATATTTCCAACAAAGTTAATATTTCCCTCTCTGATTTACGGTCTAATTAACTTACAGCCTGAATTCATTAATCGCTGCCAACAAACTATGCCGCGTGTCATTTTTGACATACGACAAATATATGTATAACGACACTTACATATGTATTGTTATTACTGTTATTATTATCATTATTATTCTTTCGAAATAGTAATGCAACCACTATATGCAAACGCGTGAATACATTTAGCTCAAGTCGAGTCGTTCAAGACTCGTAACTTTTGGCACAAATAATCATTTTTTCGTTTATTCTGACATCACTCTGAGCCGCTTTTGAACTTTTGATTTTTCCTTTTGTTCTTTCAGAAACGTTTGATTACTTGATGATTTCATTTCGGGAAGGATGAGTACAAAGACAGAGAAAAGAGTTAAATTTAAGTTTGCGACAAGCAACAAATATGATCTTTAAAAAACATATGCAGGTTAAAAAAAATTTTAAGAAATTAAAGAGAAGTATCTCAATATAAAACATACTACACACATTTACAGCAGTTTATGAAAGATAAAGCTAGAAAAAAATATAAAAGTAGCAGAAAATTTATAATAAAATACTGAAGAATCTCACAAAAATAAAAGTAATCCAAACAAAAATAGAAAATTTTCAAATATAATATATAAATACATAATTTTAATTGCATATATATATATATATATATATATATATATATATAAATAAATAAATAATAAAAAAAATAAAACTAGGAAGGAATGTATAATCGTAATTGGCACTCTGATTGACGAGATGGAAGACATGCCCTGTTGGGAATTCTTGTTAACGGCGCATCGTAAACGGGCGATTAACGTGATTTGGAAACTTTTCATCCGCGATGAAGTTTTACAGGGCAAACGTTATTTACTGCGCACGGTCAGGATGTACTAGTTCGTAACAGTTTGTGCGCTAAAGTTTGCGATAGAATAATATCTATCGCATTAGTGGAACGTCGTGGAGAGATAATATCACACACATACGCACGCGTATCTCGCTCGCGCGCTTACCACTTTAGTATTCTCCCACTGTAGAGGAGATACACTGAAGTGGAGGCTGCAAATTTGTGCAGTAGATATAGTCTTCTCGCAAGTTTAAGCGACATATACTACACTCTATCGCGTACAATCCGCGCGCACAGGAACTGCAAATGTTGCAGGAAGCTGGCTCGAATATAAAACACATAGTCGTGAATCATTGGAAAATTTAAACTGTCGACGATTCAATTTTCAATAATTCTACTTCATCGAGGAAATCTCTGTACTTTCTATTCTCATAACATTTATATCTAACATTTATTCAATACAACGTCTAATAAACTTTTGTAGATAATTTAACAAAGATTATCTAAATTGACTTATGACTGCCAACGTGTCATTTCAAATTCAGCTCAATAAACTTCTTCAATTTATAACGAAAAACTGTAATAGATTTATATCAATTCATCATCTTGTAAAATTTTCTCTTTCTCAACGTCTCGTCTGAGAGTTACATATGTTTCTAAAAAAACATGTGTTTTAAATAACGAAGAAGAAACGCTCGTAATGACTAGACAAATAATTAAAAATATATCATATCGTCCAGATTTTTTTTCCCAATAATGAACATGTTCGAGATCGGAAACTAAATAAGAGTGCAATATTCTTAGCTAAAGGAGCTCCTGTGCACGCAAGTTCGCAGCTAAAAAAGTACTTTCCGCTTATATTTCTACACCCAATTTTCAATACACGTGTAGTTTGAAATTGTTCAAAAAAATATATAAAACATCTCGTTATATCAAAATAAAATATAAATCGGCTATAACGTTTCGCGCGCGCGCGCATTTACGTTTGGCAAATACATAAGAAATATTCATCGCTCTCTCCTTCTTTTCCCACGCATTTATTTTTTTCACAAAAAGGGAAGTTATATGGGCGCTATTCCTTATCACAAAAACGCGCGCTCGCCGCAATCTTATTTCTCCACATTTGAAAAAATGAATTTTGCGGACACGCGAGCGTATAAATGCATTAACACAATATAGCCGTTCAAAAATCTTCGGCCATTTTTCATCAATGTCAGTTCAATTATTGTTAATTTTTACATCATTCTTGCCACGTTGATTTCAATCTTAATTAAATAATATCGGCGATTAAGTTACACGTACATGTATGTGTGACAATGATTACAATTTAAATAAATAAAATAAATAAAATGATATATTGATTTAGTAATAGATATCTATAATAGAAAATTTAATATTTTTATTTTGTTTTATTTTCCTTCTGATTCTATCTCTAAAAAAAAAAAACAAAATTAGTTAATTACAATTAAAGATAACTGACATTGGTGAAATTTGTAATCTTGTATGCAAATTGGCAAAATGTAAATGCGAGTCGAGATTTTACCTTCGTGATCTCGCGATCGAAGGAAGAACATCGGATGTATTCTGAAAACAGTCGACAAAATATATCTGTCAAGTATACAACAATAACATTATTATTCCGACTTGGTAAACTTTATCTCGTTTCCGTCGTTCGTTCTGATCGATTCGACGTGAGAGGAACGATTTATTTCATCGTTTTATCGAATCAATCAGAATTCATTTGTATGGATCACCGTTAGTATGGATCTGATGGCACGGCCATACCAAATGATACAGACAGATTCATCTGTGACAAGGCTCGTGCGGCTGAATATCGGACGGTTGAATGGTCTGGTAAGGAAGCTGAGTGTCTCTGAAGTGTGATCTGACGAGCAAACCGAGACCCAGTAGCACAACGGGAAGACCGAGCAAGGCGCAGATCAGCTCACCCGTCACTCCTGGCGACCAGGAGATGAAACCTATTTCAAGGTTCTCTTCAGAAAGGGTTTGTAATCGAAATGCTCAAGCGCACTTAATTTTCAAGCATTACAGCAAAGCTGAAGATATTTACTTGAAATCATGAGAGAGTCATAAATATGGCTTTGTAATAGACCGTAAGAATTAGAAAAGAGAAAAAAATATATTTTATATTAAAATTAAGTTTCTTTCCTAAGTTATTTAAAATTCATGCGATAAAGTAAAACATTCAAAATCAAAAATATTTTTATAAATTCTTAAATATTTTTCCTAAATATATATAGAGATTTGAAATTCATAATCGTAGAAAATCATCAACATTAATATTTCGTAAAATAAGTTTCAAAACTATAATTGAAACTATGAATGCTTTATTAACTTACCTCCATGTATGTCGACATTCATCCTGTAAATACTCCACCAGATACCAGACAACGGAAGCGACACAGTCGCGGTGGCCACGCTAAACACTGCACTCTCACACAAAGATAAGAAGTTGAGCATCGAGATCGAGAAGACGATGTAAGCAAATAGAAAAGTCCATCCATGACTAGATACATTCGAGCATAGTTTGCCGCCTTTAAAATGGCATATCAGTCCCTGCTCGATGGTATGGTACAACTTTACGGGCGATAAACCCTAAAAAGAAATTATTTAATTAAATAAAGAATATTTTATTGTTCATAAGTTTTCTTTATGAGATAAAATAAAATAATCATTTTCGTTTATTGCAGGCGTTTTTCAGTTACAACGATGATTAATAACATAACAAACTTAAAATAAACTGTAATAGCATTTAATATTATTAATACAAAAAATTAAAATCCTTAATTAAGTCTTAAGAATAAAAAAATCACAGCTAATAAATATTACCTTTAATAATAAAAATCGCTTTTTCTTCGTGACATAATTTCACATTAAAAAATATTTATAATCAAAAATAAGATTTCTGTTATGGAAATTTCCGAGAAAAAAATCCGCAAAGATTGACTTGTCATCGACAATTACAGATAAAAGACATGTTTCTTTTCACGTCACTTACCCTGCCGATGCCAGGCAAAGTGTCGAGCCAGCAGAACGTCAAGATGGCAAAAAAAGCGATGACATGTATGTAAAAGAGAGTTTGCATCACAGGTGGCTTGGGGTAGCTTTTTGGTTTTATCGTGGGATCTGGATCGGTTACGTGTAGCAGCCGACCGCCCTCCTCCTCCGAGCCACGACGACGAATATCGCGAGAGGACACCAGACGGGACACCGTGTACAAGAACGAGTTGTGCTGTGTCGTCAACATTTGACATACATTTTGCTGCTGGAAATCAGAGATCGTAGACGTCACTCGCGGCCAATGGAAATTTCGGAAAACGAAAATCCGCCGACCGCGCAAAAATAATCCAAATATATCAAATAAAAAAAAATAATTCGTTTCCAACAAAAAGAAAAAAAAGAGGTAGAATTTCCAAATTGCATTATCACGATTTTCTTTATAAAACAGTAAAAACTCTTTTTATGTGGGAATTAAAGAATCTCTCTTCGTTTAATTAATTTATAAGTTCTTTTTTTTTTAATCTTCTGAATGAGAGAAGAGAATCAGAAAAATTTTTTTCAAGATTAGTTATTAATAGTTTTAATAAGAGTTACGGTATATATCGAATACCTCACGGGTACTACAAATAAATCTTAATTAGCGAATGGGTCGATGCTAAATTACCCCGGTGGTGTAATGTCGCTCAAGCAAGGTGAAAAACATTGCGAAGATAGCGAGGGCGCCCACGTAAACGAACGTCCAGACTGCCCGGATGCCCCAGGATCCTCTACCAGCTGCCGTCGAATGCGAGGAAACCTCCCGTCCACGACAACGAAACTCGTCGCAGAGACCATAATCGACGCTTATAAACAGACCCACTATTATGGTCGTGCTCGAGAATATTCGCTGCAGGCTCATCACTGAAAACATTCGCGGGAAATATTTCTCTCCTAATATTAACATGCACAATAAAAGAAAAAAATTATTCATTCCAAAAAAAGAAGAGAAAAAAAAATTTATCTGGAAAAAATATCTCTAAAATTTAAATATAAATTTCAATTTTAAGGATAAAATGCATTGGAATCTCCATATATAATCTCTTTTTATAAAACTTTTTTATATAAATTCTAAAAAAAGAGATTATATCTAGAAATATTTATTCCCATTTTTTTTTTCATCTAAATAATATTGACTTTCAGCGAAACAAAATTTCTGTCACAAAGCTATTTCGTTCATTATAGTAATTATATTATAGGCTAACAACTTTAAGACACTCACTTTTCCGACAAAAGAAGAAGTAATAGACGAGGGAAAAGACAAGAGTAATGCCCTTTATTGGGTCCTGTAAGTGGCACAATACTCTATTCTGGTCGAGGGATAGGGTGACTAGGATGCCCGAGAGAGCATATAGAGTGCTTATTTTGATCAGGCCGCAGCGGGGTATCCTGACTCGCATACTATTCGGTATCAGCGGCGGCGGCGGAGACACTTTGTCCACGATAAAGTACACCATCCCCAAAATGCAGGCGGAACACAGGGCAGTGAAAAGGAGTCCTGTGAAACGCCATACAAACCGTTGAAGAACCAAAATCGCTGCAAGTTAGACGAGAAAAGACCGAAACAAAATCATCGCGATATTTTTTCATCTAATTGAAAATTAATAAAAATTCCTAATCTTAATAAAGCTCAAATGGCTCTATTTCATTTACTGAATAAATATTTCTCTCCTCGCGTTTTAGCCAAATGTCAAACATGAAGAGAAAATTGAAATAGTCCAAGTAAAATAATCGAAATATTTTACTCATTATTAGCAGCTGTTATGATATAGATGTATCGCCCGCCTCAAAGTTCGGGCATCTATTATGGGCGGTGGAGTCGAGTGTTTCGCATAACTCAATTTTTTTTTTTTTTTTTTCACGCGGGGATAATTTACGCAGGTCAGCCCGAGCTACAATTTTGAAAATGCGAGTTATATGATGTGCGTGGCAAATATTTTCACGGATATAAATGCATAAATCGTTTGCAATAACTGCGATCCCGAGAGAGCCGGAATTACAAGATCCCTTATAATCGATCGGTCGATTCTCGTCAATTCAGTATGTGCCGTACCTATTTCAAGCATGTGTACATATATAAGCGTTTGTGTATGTGTATCTACCTGTGTATGCGCTGGAGACAACGGCAACGCTTTCGAGATAAAGCGGATACGTGATAACGAGGACGGTAACTGATATCGCGACGGACATGAGGGTGGCTAGGAAGCGAAACTTCTGCCAGTTTTCGCGATCGGTATCGAACAGTTTATCGCCACCGGCCTGATAAGCGACGTATGGCGACTCCTCGGTGTCGGTGTACTCCTCGATCTCGACGTCGCTGCCGGTGCAGCGGAGTTCCTCCTGTTCCTCGTCGTCCATCATCGTCGACACGCAGCTCGTTAGACTCGCCAGCTTGGCTTTCTCGAGGTTCTATCGAAACGAGGGCAGCTTAGTATTTCGTGCGATAATTTTGTAGCTTAAATTTATTTACAAATTTTGCCTAGCTTATTTTATCTTTGTGTAATCTAAATGATATTTATTTTCAATTGTCGTATGTTTCTCTTGTTTTGTGAATTATGCAAATCTAAAAATGTTCTGCTTGCTTATAATTGTTACACAAATTACAATTATTATCTTTGATAAAATAAACAGCTTAATTATAAATGCATTTTAATAAATAATAAAATAAATTTCAGATTTTACGACTGACATCAAGAAACGGTAATCTATATCAAATGATTTCTTTTTATGTTTCCCTGAATATAGATCTAATAATTCTAGTTATTTTCTATGAAATGACTGATATTATGAGTTGAAAATTAGATCGTCGCATTTAAGTCTAACTCCATTCATATCATTTGAATGAGGAATTCAGCTTTACTAATAGTTTGAAATATATGGCAACCACCGAAAATGGTTGTACGTATAATGAAAAGATTAATTTTCACGTTTTCGATGAAAATCTCACTATAAAATAAAAACACTAAATTAATTTCTCTGATATATCTAATTCTTAAACAATATATTTTTAAAAAATCAATAGTTTATTTTGTTTTAAACCTAACAACTGCTTGTCTATAATTATTACTTTAATTACAATAATTATCTGCAATAAAAAATAAACAGCTATTAATATTAATATAACTGTTACTATTAATAAAACATTAATATTAATATGACGTTCTATATTATATAATTTATGTTATATTAAAATCAAATATTTTATACCTGCTAAAATTAATTTCTAGTTACGATCCTGGATTACGAAATTTGGTGAACCTCGCCCTTTTCGCAGATGCTAATAAGTTTCATGTGAATGAACAACTGAAAGAAAAAAATCTTTTTCTCTATTTAATATTATAATGTAAATACATACTTTATATTATGTGAAAAAAAAATATATGTATGTAAAATACAATACTTCTTGTAAAAATATTATTGTAAAATATATGTATAGTTTATCAAAATTTTTATTTCATTGATCAGTATTCTTTCTAATGAATAATCAGCATAAAGTATGCTAAATAGTATAAATAAAATATCAATATTTGTAGTATTATAAATTAATTTGTATTTATTTGATGATTAATTAAAATACAATACCATGATACAACAATTCTAAAAATATTACATTTTCAATAATATTGATTTAATTAATTTTAACATCGCTAAACAAATAGCATACATCAATTTAATAATAAACATAAATGTGCAACTGAATATTTTTTTTTATTCACATATATTTCATTTATTTTATAATAAAAAGAAATTGCCAAATGTTCATCGATGATCAAATAGATTCTCATCCGAAAAAAATTTCTTCCGTACTTATGAATCGCATTGATATAAAGAGAATGAAAACAACGGAGACAAAAAGAGTGTATATCGCCCCCAGAAAAAGACAGCAACATAAACAAAGCAGTATCTGTCATCAGATGAGACGTAGAATCTTCCCCAAGATTGCTTATCAGTCCATTAAATCGAATTATCTATCAATGACTGATATGTCAAACATTACTGTCACATTTAGAGAGAAACAGAAAATCAATCGAACGACACTGAGCGAATTAACGTCGTCAAAATCGACGCTTATAGACAGAATTTATCAGACTCACCCTTATCGGGAACCTAACCTGACACCGCCCACCGTCTGAAAAACGTCTGTATTTCCCCGGCTATCCTGAATCGGTCGTGTTCCTTCCGCGAAATACTAGCGTTGACCGCACTGACGACCGATGATGATGGATGATAATGACGGCGCGCGGCCCCGCGTTAATCGCGAGTGATCGCGAATATTGCGTCGCGCGATAAGGCAAGCTAGCAGAAGCCGCGGCTTCAACCCATCGTTAGTGACAAGGAGAGAAGAGCGCCTCTTTGAGTCGCGACCTCTGCCGCCAGTCTGTCGCCAGGACCGTACTCGATGAACGGACACCCCTTCGGGAAAAATCATCGATTAATTTTGTTAAACCTTTATTTACTCGCAATTTCATCATAAAATCAGAAATATATTTTAAGAAAGATAAAAAATATAAAGTTTAATTGAAACGTGTTGTTTGCTAATTAAATATCATAATATAATATTGTTTGTTATTAATGAAAAGAATAAATAATGTTAACATCGATTCAATATTTTTGCAACGTCAATAACTAACGAGAGTAAATTAGGTATTATTTATTTCGATTATATTATTTGAGATTCATCATAATCTAAATAAATTAATTTAATATTAAAACTATATTTGTTATTAATTTAAAATATTTAAGATTAAACATAGTTTCTTTGAAAAACTATAATATTGATAATTAAAGTCAAGTCATCACATTTCACGTTGAATGTAAGAAATAAATACGAATCTAAGGATTCAGTAGTAACGGATGTCAAAGTCAGACACAATACCAATATACATGTATGCAATATATATAATAAATATGTATGCACACATATTTGCATATGGTACGTGTCACATTCTTTGTTCCTATCAAGTCTTTACATGCTCGAGTGATTTTACACTGTGTAGGAAAAAAAAATGCAAATGCTTGCTTGTTTAGTTACATAAGCTGATAAAGCCCGCCTACGTGCAAGCTCAGCAGTAATGAACAGAATATACGCTGAACCATTGTTATATACAAAATAAAGGGTATGCATATCCTTCCTCCAGATCCTATCAAATATTCGGAGTAGATTGCGCACAATTACCGCAAAATTCACTTTTTCTTTCACATTAAATTCTTGGATAATTAAATTCGAAATTAATTTTCTCTTAATGTAACGTTTACGACAAATTATGCTTATTGTACACGCAAATCTGAAAAAAACTGATTCGTCGAGAAATTAAGTGAAAATTCAGAAAGTATCTGTAATTTTATAAAAAATTAGTTCATGAAAAATAGAGATTTTTTTTCTCGCGACAAAAGATTCGACAATGAAAGAAATATAACAAAAAATCAGAAGAAATGTGACAAAGGATCGGAACATGAGACAAAAAGATGCTGAGATGACGGTGCGCGCCTCTCTGCATGTACGATCTTGATTTTGTACACGAGCGTAAGATATATGCGCGACGCAAGTCACGCTCCGCGCTCCAAATTAATTTCGAAAATTCTGAATTATTCGTCATGGAATATTGAGAGTAACGCGACATCGCGGCTAGAATACGTTACATCATTCTCTTAATCCCATTGTAATGGACATCGCGCAAATCATCATTAATCATCATTACTTGCAAGAGTGCATATAAAGAGCGCATAATAATTAAGCACCGAGATAATTGAAAAATGGAATGCAACACATACAAGCACATAGCTAATCGAAAATTTTTGATATACAGTTTAGAGAAAGCTTTCTAAAAAAAGTCAAATTGGCAAATTGTGAGAAGGAAAAATAATCCTCATTCAAGGAGGATAGATATCTACTTACAAGAAAATATATTTTCTAAATTAAAATTTATATTATGCATTTGACAACTCTCTTAAAAAAAAAAGGAAAAAAAATAGCGAAAAATCATATTTGAGAAAAGAAATTTTTTGCAAATCCTTCATTTGTTCACGTATAATTGCAAACAATTAAAATTTTTACGTGGGATTGAAACAGGCTAAATGATAGCCATGAAAAGTTGAAGTTCGGAAAATTGCGAGAGAGAGAGAGAGAGAGAGAGACTAGTTTTTATTTTGTCCACAGACAAAAATCGCATTATGCGTTTCTCAATGGCGTATTTAAACTCGAATTTTACGAGACTCGAGTCTGGCAATGTTGAATGGAGAAGAAATGTAGTATTGAAAGAATAGCGGAAAGGGGAAAGGGGGAAGGAAAATGTGCGAGAGAAAAAGACGACAAAAGAAAGAATCAGTATTCCGAAAGAGCTATTATTTCGAGCGAAGAATTTAATCACGCGAATTGGGATAATAATGCCATAAATTTAAGAGAAAATCGCGTAAAATCTGCGTATAAATCATACGATTAAAAATAATCATAACGATTAAAAATAAATTCTAAGAATAACTCTAGTAAAAGCAATGCACATGTAAATATAAACAGCGTTGTGATGTGTTGCGTAAATATAAACAATATCGTGATATGTGTGCGTCAGTATCAAACAAATAGAATATTTTATATACAAGCATTATATCAGCATTATGTTTAGCATTGTACTGGAATCTAATAAGAGAGAATCTGATAATAGAGTATAATTATAGCTCGACCATAGCTTGGTAATTGCTATTGTTTACGACAAACGGAACTGGTTGATTGAACTCAGTGGATAATCGAAGTCTGGCTGCCAAGTAAACAGAAACCGATCTCGATACAATGCCCGTTCTATTCCTATCAAATGACGAAATCGCCGTCACGCCGAATAGATCACAAAGATATCGTCGACGTGGCGAATTTAATCTCGTAATTAATCACGTACATAAGTCGAAAAGAAAAGCCGATGATGTTTTAATAAAAAAATTTTTCACACGAGTTCTAATTTTTTCAATTAAAAGAATCCTTTCTCGGTATTTAATTTAATATCATTTAAATGTTATTTTATTTAATACGTAACTGTTCTTGTTAGTTGTAATTTTTCTATTGATATTTTTTCTGTCTGATTTATCTCAATCTGTAATATTTATTATTCTTATCAATTAGGGTTATCAATAAAGAGTTTTCTCCCGTTCGAAATGGATTAAATAAATTTAAAAAAAGCAACTAGTAATTTGAGATATAAGGTTAATCTACAAAGTGTTTTGCTAATTCTTTGTTAAGAGATCCTTTTCGCTGGCGATTCCAATATCGAGACGCTCTTTCTTTCCCAGCTTGATCTTCTATTGCGAGATAAAAAAAAAAAGAAAAGATCGCACGACCTTTCTATGACGACAAGAAGCGAGAAGCGGATGACTTTAAACTTTTAAATGAGATGCAATGGAAATTCTTTTGCGCATCCCGGCAATTCCTGACGACCGTATTTATGCTGCATTTATCAAAGGCCAAGTATCCGAGCTTCATCTTAAGCTTTATTAATGAAATAAACATATTGTCTCTCTCGAAATCTCGAGGCTTTAAACTAATTGTTGTATTTCCTGAAACTCTACAATCTTGGAAAATATAAATTGCACGCCATTACAAATCATCATAAATTTCATTTAAATTTCAAGTAAGATTTTCGTGTGTGTGCCAAGAACTTACATCTTTGTTTGAAAAAGAAATTTACGTTAATCATAAAATCTGTCAACAAAATTAAAATGCTAACAAGCCCGAGAGAGTTGAGGTAGAATTAGATTATTATTTACTGTTCTTTCCTAAAGTTTTTTTTTTCTTTTCTTTTCTTAACACAAGTTGTTCGTTATTTTCTAATCGCGTGTAATAATTGTTAGGATAGAAGTCTCTATTGAAGTAGAAAATTTATCTACGATATCGACGTAAGAAATTGCCCGATGAAGAATTGTTGCGAGATTTAGCTTACTTACGTCAACAACGCACAGGTCATTAGAGGCAGTAGTTTCTAAATCCGGAGAGAGATTTGCGTACACCTATGGGAACGAAGGGATATTAATAAGATATAATAGCTAGATTTATAATATTACAATACATAGTCGATAATTAAAACGTGAAGTATTTTACTTCTGCTTTTACAAACTTTGGAATTCTACTAACTTTATACTTTTCATCGAATCATTTCTCCGCGAGTCTATCAAATACAGGGTGTAAAACAAAAACAAAATTCAGGCTTCAGACTTTAAATCTTTTTGTTAACATTCGGCAGAAATTACGGAAGCAACTGAGATAAAGAACGATATGCCAGTCGATCTCTCGAAAAAAAATTTTGCTCGATCGGACCAGACGGTGGATTTGAAATCCGGGGTATCGCTCAAATTTCGTAATAATATCCATCGCATAATACAGATTTGGTCAAATTCCGATTTTCATCCCAAAGTGAATATAGTAATCTCTTGTCGGCACACAGAACACATTCCGGTATAATTTGCCATCGTGATGCAACGGCATAATCCGTATGCGATAGAGCAGCTATTAATTATTTCCATTAATAACCGCAACTCGATGAAACCGCGCCCTGCAATCTTCTCTCGCGCAGAAATTCAGTTCTATGTATCAATAAGATTGATATAGATTGATATAATCTAATTGAAATCGAGGAGTTTAAGGAAGCTTAGTTAATTAAACTTAAATTAGAATATAAAGAGTCGGCTCTTTTACTTTCACAAGATTTCTATATTAAATATTTTATTATAAAATTTTCAAAAGGCGTCTGGAATATTTTAATTTTCTTTCAACTCGAATTTAAAAACGCCAAAATTAATTTCATCAGATGAGGTACTTCTTAAGATGCATCGAAAATCAACGATTCGCACGCGATACGTGATTCGCGGAGCGATTCGTCTGTTGCGTGCGAAGGCTCTCTGCCTTTCCCTTTCCGAGTCGAATGACTGAACACATTGCTGTTACGATTACTCGGCTCCGATCTCACCGCGGATTTTCTAACGGACATTTCCTAACGAGTTTTCAGAGCGCGGTGAAGCTCGCGCGCGCTAACCCGGCTGCTAGTTAACCAAGTTTCATTTTGCATTCGCATCAATCGTCTGTGAGTAGCACGTGCATTATACCGCTTGTTATACAGCTTGATATGACAGACCTGACCTGACTTCTAAATGTAAAAAACGCGAATAACACGTAAATTAGCATTGTAATTATATTATATATATATTACTTGCACGACAAGTGAGCCATTCGGTTTGAAATTTAATCTTCAGACAATTTAATTAATTTGTGTATTAATAAAATTATAAAAGAATATATATTTTTGAAATTGATATTTTTAATAGGGATTTTTTTTAGAACTATAACTTTGTAAAGAAAAGATAAAAACAAATCAAAATATGTTTCATGCACTTCAATTTTAAACTTCCCTCTTCAGACAATTAAATTAATTTGTTTATTAATAAAACTATAAAAGTAATTTTTAAATTAATATATACACAGGAGATTTTTCAGAATTAATAAATAATTTTTGCAAAGAAGGAATAAAATCAAAAGATAAAATACAATTAATATGGAAAGAAATGAAATTTCATTTCTTTGCATATTAATTATATTTTTCAATAAAACAGCTGGATTCGAAAGCTTTTATCGATGCTTACATCGACAATAAATGTATCGATCGTGTGTTAGGACTGACTTCTCGGGGGATGATACAGGTGAGAGGGCCGTCCTATGCGCGGCGCGGACGCCACGCGACGTCGCACCGTCGACGTCGGGGCAGCCGCCGCCGTCACGTGACGACTGAAATCGGCGTGAAACTCGGAGCCGCCGCGTCGTCAGTCAACCTCAGTCGGCGCGCGGCATCCGTGTGTGGCGTATCGCGCTAGTCCTGCGCCGGAAAGTCGATCGAACCGGTCGACGAACCCTTCACACAAATCATCTCCCTGCGAAATCCCGGCGTTCGTATTCCGGGAAGAAACATTCGAGGCGAAAACGTTTCCTCGAGCAATCGTAGCGCACAACGAAAAAAAAAAAAAAAAAAAAAAAAAAAGAGATCGATCGACAATGCAATTCGTCTCTCTCGACTCTCGGTGAAGTGCATCTAATTGAGCGCACCGCAAATATTTCCTCGAGCAACGCGACGAGTGATTGATTACCCGCGTGGATCATCACGACGTTTGCGAATCCTCTTAAATTGCGCGGGAAGAGAATCGATTGTCGAAGATTCCTGTACAAATACGGGAATCAGTTCGGAAGCAACTGTCAAAGTTCTCGATTAATCGACGTTCGGTTTTGACAGGCCACGAATTCGAAGAGAGAGTGGAAGGAAGAAAAAATAAAAAGACGGTCAAAGTAGAGGAAGAAGACATTTTTGATCAGTCGTAATCCTTTCATCTTACACTCGCGATCTTATACGATAATAGTAATACGACGGCACGCACCTCCGTGACTGCACGCATTAAGGGCATTAAGGGAACGCGCGTTGCGAGTATTACGAGAGCATCGAGAACACTTGACGAGAAGAGGGGAATCGAGCACGGATAATCGGGATCAATCACGCGCCGATTAAATTCAAAATCGAGCCAAAGGGAACACGGTTCGAAGCGGAATCGAGTGGTCGTATCGAATCGCACAAGATTTAAATTGTCCATGATATAATTCTGAAAAATACAATGAGAATAGAGACGGAACATAAAAAGATAATAGAAGACAAATTGAAGAAAAATGCAGAATCCCGGTAATAAGAAGCAACGCTAGGAGTTTCTCCGCGAGTTGGTACAAATTGAATTAAACACGCGCCGCGAGTTTTAAAATACGACTGCGAGATATCAAATGTAGCAGATAATAAATTTCGAACCACGTGCACAAACGAGATTCGAGTGAGATAATATAAGGCATAAAAAAATCTTGCAAAAATCGGACGATCTTGAGCGGCCACAATTAAAAATAAATTAAATTATGTTGTAATATGAATTAAATAATGCCGTAAAAAAAAAGAAAAAACAAAACATTAAAAGATTAGAGAATATTGCAAATAATCTCGAGCGTCTTACCGAGATAATATCATCCGCGCAGAAATTCGCAAACGCGAAATCGTACTCCTACATACGCAATATCACCGCGGATATCTCGTCTCGGATATATCTTTTATCACGTTTGAGAAACTTGTAATAACAATTCTCGCGGGATAAGGGGGCGCAAGGAACTCGAGAAGAACATCTCTTCTTTCCGGCTACACATCTCCGCTCTCGCGGGGGCTCGCGGGATAATAGAAATAATAAGAGTAGGAATAATAAATACCGAGAGGATAAAAACGCTTGATCCCAACGGGATTCCCAGCGGAAGAAAACCACTCTGGCGTGAGAGATATAATCCCATTTTCGATATCGTATTAATGTCCCGAATCTGCTGATACCGGGATGAAACGGATACAGGCTGTATAGCCGAAGCGCGATCTCGATAATCTCGATCTGTTCGCGATCTCTTTCCCCTTCATTTCCGATTACGGGGATGATCGACGGGCTCGTGCGTCGAATTCGCGACTCGATAATTCGACTGGCATTCGACCAACTTGGATGCCACTCCGTTGCACTCGGGATCTCTCTTCACATCGATACATTTGTCGCTCGAACGGGATAATCGAAAGATAAGGACAATCTTTATCGCCGTTTGACGTTCGAGGGATTCGAGTGCGCTATGCAATCCGTTACTGTGCTTGAAAAGGACCGAAGTATCTCGTGAATGCCGATACATCATCGCGATAATCGTGGCATGAGCATTGCTGAGAAAAATTTAAAGGAACAGGGAAAGAGAGGGAAAAGAGAAGCCTATAACGAGATGGAAGACACGTCAAGATACTGCGAGACGCGAAGTGAGTACATTTTCGCTTATCATATCGGAATTGTTGAAGTTACGGCGCGAATACGAAATGTTATGGAAAAAAATTCCCTCAGATAACATACGTATCGGTATTATTGTATCTGCGACTTTTTATATCAGAGTTTAGGCTGTTACGTTTGCTGAATTTCATTCACATCTTTTGCATCTCAATTTTTTTCAACATCGTAATATTTATCGAAGGATTTCAATTATTTATCAGTATATATTATTAATCCTATTCGTGGGTATTATTTTTATTATTTATTATATCATTATTTATATATTTTATTTTAATTTTTTTAAATGTTTTTTCTTGTAACTTTTTGTCTGTCTTTTTTCATTTATTTTATCAGCATTTTATTCTGAATTTTGTTGTTGAAATCTTCTGAGTCTATTGATTTTTTAACCTAAAGAGACTTCTTTTCAGTTTGTAATATTAAATAATTTATTTATTTAAAGTATAAACTATAAAGTATAGAATTAATCGCGTCTAATGGACGGCATATTAAACGAGGCGAGATTAAGACTTCATTCTTGTTGCGGCAATAAGTGCCGCCAGACGTCGGACAACTTGTAAGGGAACATCGCGGCTTAACGATGAATTAATTAATTATCAAAGCCGCCGACAACGTCGCGACATTGTTAAATCGAGGCTACAGCTCGACGGTCGGTTGGCGGCCAACCTCGTTAACGGCGTGACATACTAATTGAGCTCGTGAATAATAATTATGATTGGTGGCGCGGAGATGTGTCAGCTCGCATCATGGAGCCGCGCTGTATGTTAATTCGGGCTGCGTCGTTGTTGTTATCTTCGCAAAACGTCGGGATGTATATCTTATCATCCCATCTAATCCGCCAGACCGCGAAATCTCCACGGAATAAATTACTGTATATTATATACATATGTTCATTGCTGTCACGCATTTTACGTTCGCTTAAATTACGTTCGATTACTAATTGATGGCGCGATATGCGGTGGCACGAGTTATCTAGGCGTGTGATACGATATTATTTCATCTCGCCATTCAATAATTAACCCTTCGCGCATTCAACCGTTTGTTATGATATAATTCCGTATTTGTGATAATGTTTATTTATTTATTTATTATTATTATTATTTATTATTTATTATTATTATTGAAAGAAAAGATCCCTTTGGAATGTGAATACAAAAAAAATGTTAAAAATAAAGAAAGAACAAACAAAGATATGTATTGGTATTATTTTTCTTCGAAATGTAACTGAAATTAATCTATAATATTATCTAAAATATTTTTATTTCTCGTGATAAATGACGTTGCAGCTCGAATTTGAATAAAGATCGCAGATTTTATGAAACTCGTCCATTCAATAATACTTGAATACTTGAATTATGGATATATAAGCGCAAAAAATCGTGAAGAATTTAGATCCTTTTGTTAAAAAATCAAGACACGCTTTCGTAGAGATAAACCTTTTTATTCCCCGCGATTTAGTAAAATGACATGTTGCAGCTGGAATTTGAATGAAGATTGCAGATTTTACGAAATTGATCCATTCAGCAACACTTGAAAATTCTTGGATTATCGATAGACATAAATAGGCGCGATTCGTGAGGAATTTAAATGCTTTCGTTAAAAAATCACGATACGATTCCGAGGAGATAAGATTCCTGCGAGTGATAAACGGACAAGAAGGGAAACATATGAGCAATGCAAGTATCAGTTGTAACCAGTCCTGTTCGTTCCGCGAGGAGCAAATTATGGTCATGAGCGGCATTCCATTACATGCGTAATTACAAAGTTGCACGAGGACGCGCGCGATGGTCGCTTGTGAAAGCTACGGGACTCTCCGAACGCGCAGGCACGTGCGCGCGCGTTCTAATTAACTCTTAATTAAGTAATACGACTAACGAGCGTGCGGAAACATGAAATATATCGCGTTATGTAACTTTTGAAATTTCGATCCTAATAACACACACGAGAAATTTATTCCCCCGTCGTATCTTATGGATCTTCCATCCTCGTTCAATGATAGCGCTTTCCCATTATTTTCCATTATGGAAAATAATTTCCGAGACGTAGGAGTAGCCCGAAAATATTCTCGATGCAAAATTTAATCGCGTCCACAACTCTCGATACATCCATTCGTACAAAAATCGTCCGATTAATATTCAAATTCCAGAAGCGAAACGAAATTCGGTTACGTTGTACGATCGCGTGCGTATCGGGAGATTAGGAACTCGCCGCGGTATTTAACATCTCGGCTCGGGAGTTTCGTGTAACTTGTAATTTAGCAGGGTACCGCATTAAGGGGATACTACGAGCGGAGGAAATGCTTAAATCGCCGTATGTTCGGCCTCTCGGATACGACAAGATAAAATTCGCCCCGTCGTGGGGGTTTAACTGCTCCACCTAAACTCGTATTCGGAACTCGCATTTATCATAATCGTGACGCCTTTATCTGCGAGTCTAGGGATTAAGTGGAATGGACCTGACGTGTCCGGGACGGATACGCCCTGCGAGCACGAATGCCCCGTGTTTCGATTAAGGATTAACATCGTCTAACAGAAACGGTTGTTGACCCTTCCATATCGCCTTCAAGCGCTGTTTATCCATGATTACACTTTACGATAATGCATCTCGACGCACGTCTGACACGCGCGCGACATTATCACTGTTCACAAATTACGTTTAATCACAATATATGTTTTGGCCATTTTTTTTCGGTAATATATTCAAATATATTTTAAATAACTTTGAAAAGAGAGAGTAAGATATGGCATATTTTATCATCGTGAAATCAGCGAATTTTTTATCGATTCGGTGGCACTTTTTAATATCATTCGGATTTGGAACGAAAAACTTTTTGAAATAGCAAAAGAATAATCCAATATTAAGGAATATCATTTGTACGAAAAAAATGCGCTTATTAAAAACATAATTGGATGCACAATTTCTGAGATATCTTATCAATGTATTTTTTGGAAAAAAAAAAAAAAAAAAAAAAAAAAAAAAAAAAAAAAAAAAAAAAAAATCACCTTTCTCCTTTGGAGATTTCCCCAATTCT
>JBCEZX010000005.1:4160719-4185453 GCA_039654345.1 Cataglyphis cursor | reverse complement strand
AAAAAAAAAAAAAAAAAAAAAAAAAAAAAAAAAAAAAAAAAAAAAAAAAAAAAAAAAAAAAAAAAAAAAAAAACTAATTGTTATACTTGGGAGATGTACGCAATTCTGATCATAATTAAGAATAATCCGGATGCTTTTTTTTTTAAACTTTTTCAATTTACAGTATTCGAAAGATTAATGTTTAAGTGATAGATACCATTATCTGTATAACTCGGAATGATTTGACTTTGACAGTTCGTAAATGAGTTCTGTCTATTGCAAACTCCCATTGGCAGCTTTCTCGTCTCGTGTAACAAAATTCTACGATACTTCTGCCAGCGATGGTGCACGAAGATAATATATTAATTTAAATGATATATTGATCCAATCGCATCCTTCACTATCTTATGATCGAATATACATGACGTTTCTTCAAATTCCTCGAAACGACAAATCGATCATTTTTGTTTATTTAATTCTTATTCGATGGAAATTTGCGTAAATCTGCAAATAATTTCTAAAAATAACATGTTCTCTGTTTGTGTAAAATTTGATTTTATTTATTTGGATCAGTGCATCTGCGCGTATCGTTGAAACATTTTTTATGGGCGAGAGAAAGTATTAACTTTGTAAAAAAAAAAACATTTAAAAAAACATCGGAAATATTTTTCAAAATGCTTGATAAAACGATGAATTTTCGTTAGCATTATTTTATATAGGGTAAGGCATCTAAAATAGATCACCTTAATAACTCTGCTTTTGGCGATAAAAAAAAATACATCAGATCAATTTTGCTTGATTTTAAGGGAGACATAATCTGATGTCAATAATTTTTTTGTACGTACAAAATTGGCTTAATGCTTTATTTTCTAACGCTAAAAGCAGCCGAGTTATTCAGTGGCCTGTTTTAGATGCTTCACCTTATATATTACGCAAATCGTGCGATACTATATTATCTTCGTCATTTCGATATAATGCAAGAAACAAAAATAACTTGCATAGCGCGGAGAATTCACGAAACTCAACCATATATGTGTATCGAGCCATTCGAATTCCTTTGATTAAAAGTCAAGGACTTTTAATTTGTTACATGCGAGCAATTTGTTGCAACGTTTGAATGACAGCATGCGAATGAAATAAAGTGCGGAGATGGAACGTGACGCGAGTTTCTTTGCGACAGCGATGCAATTAATTAATGAAAGTGTCTTTATTAAAGTCGATTAAAACTTTTCATTTCCTTATGATCGTTACGAGATCAATTCTCCTCGCTTTAATAAAATTATCTTGTTTTCAAACTTCATGTGATTATCTATATAAACTCTCGTTTGTTCTTTAATTTCTTAATGTCATTTATTTTTGCGCGAGTTTTTTCAAGAAAAAGCTGCGGATCAATAAGAGTCAACCGAGTTACTGCACCGGTGAAATTATTATATTTTAAATTAAATTTATATTTATATCTCTAGAATTTATTTAATGAAATGTATAATATATTTGAATATAATACAATATGTGTGAAAAGAGAATATATGTTATGCAAATTAAAAAATTAAAAAATAAATTTTTTTACATATTATATTATATATAAGAAATATATATATGTAAAAAAAAAATATATATATATATTCTTTTTTTTTCTTTTATACACATGATTAATTTCTTCTATTTCACAAGTTTCGACGCATGAAACGTTAATTTTCAAAATTATATACCGGGAAGCTTAATGTATGTGTGTCTTTGATTAAATTTCACTTAGGGCTTTGCAACTTAGCGAGGAGGAGGCAATTATACGAAGGAGAGAGAGAGAGAGAGAGAGAGAGAGAAGTTCGCGCGCTTTAAATGAACAATCCAAACTTTCGCCATAGTCGATAACACACTTACGAGTGAACGACCCTCGGTTGAGAAGACCAAGTGTCCGAGGTTATAAATAAATATCGCGTGTGGGTGTGTGTGTCTAGCTTGAATCGATCTTCATATTAAGCGACTTGAATGCTTGTTCCCTATCGTTTACAAATTTCTCGGGATCCCTACGCAGAGTGACTTTTTCCCCTTCTCGCGATCGAGATACGCGCGAGTTATCATTGTCTGTCCATGCGCCGATCATTATCACTTGCGTGCTTTATTTATGACATATGTGCGTACAACCGTGAATTCGGAAAAATCGATCACTATCATTGCCAATCAAAATCTCATAGGAATCGACTATCGCTGCGAATTGAGTGGCAACATCAGCCGGATATTTTTGTTCGTAAGTTTTTCTCGAACTTCTATCGATCGATCTGCAAAACTCTTCTGAATTTCATTCCAATTTTCCCAAGATATTTGTCGCGTATTGTTTGTTCCAGGAGAGATGCAAGATTGATATCTTTAGTGCTAAAATAGAAAAAAACAGGGTCATTTTTATCGAATTACATTTTTCATGTCAGATTTCATTTTGACAGATTTAACTTTTCTTTTCGTTATTTATTTTAACATCTGCGTTATTAGATATTTATTTCAAATAAATCGAGAGTCGCGAAAAGACGCAAAATTAGGAAGTCCTAATCTTTCCAGACCGAAAAATCTAATGCAAATTGCAAAATCAAAATTCTTGTTAATTATTATATAATTATTATATATTTTTAAGTATTCTAAATATATTTTATTATAAATTAATATTTATTGTGTTTGCAACTTAGTATTATTCTAGAATATATTACCAGAATACAATACCTTGTTTAATTAGTTAGATTTTATTTCATATCTACATATAATACATCTCCATTAATATATCGGTTTGCATTATTACTGATTCCCATTAAAAGTTTTGTAACATAATATTTGGTTTCGACCGAATTATGTCTTAATATATCTGGCAAGCTATTTGTGGAATTTTCCCAACATATATATTACATAGCAGTTCTGGAAAATATCATTTTTCTTCCATCAAGAAATGAAATAAAAGAGAAAGTTATATTAAAATATTACTTGCAAAATATTCAGAATCATATCAAAATTATTCAAAATTTAAATAACTAAGTTTTGATCCAATTCTTGTTTCTTGAGCTTACAAATTATGTATAAATTTGAATAATTTATTCATAATTCTCACGCAGCTACATACAATTGAATTAAAGTACGTTATATTATATATATATTTTTATTTTACTTTAAAATTATGTTTAATATCGCGATTTTTTTAAGATTCTCCATCAATAAATTTAAATTTTCGCACTTCTTGAGTCAAAGTGATGTTTTTACAATAAAATGTTGTGATTAAGCTATTGTGCAAGGATGATCGATCGACTTTGACAGATGCTTCGAGTCGAATGGACTTGGCCGGAAGTTCGAGAGGGAAACCGAACATTTCCGGCGTAATCAGGAGCGCGCGGGACAAACGACTTAAGAATTGACGACTCTCAGGGCTAACCGGATTCCTGCTCACTAAGTCGGAAAATCGCGTTAGCGTTAACCGAGTTCGACAGACGACGTATGTTGGTAGTTTCCCCACCGCTTCCGGGTTTAAAACCGACGCACACGTAAACAAGGTAAAGACGCGAGACGGTCGATGCGATCTTAAGCCGTAAATAGCTGCCAAGGAGGACGTTAAAAACCGATATCGAAGTAAAAAAAACTGACTGGAAGGATCAAGACTCCTTTTGGTCCTGTGTCGTTCCGCATGCGGCTTTCGAACTATTTTAGATAAATATTCAGCGCGGCGGGCTCTTGAATGAATTATGATGAGAGAGAAGAATCACGAAAATAAGATTTGACATTAAAAATAATAATCCGATAAAAATGGACGTTCTATTTCTCTTAGCGTTAACCAACTTGCACTTTAGGTCAAAAAGTTTAATTATATACAGTTAAATGTATAAAGCATTAGATGGTAAAATTAAAATGTGCATTTTTTCACTTGCAGCAAAAATAAAATATAGAATTGTTTCCAAAAAAACAATTAATCGTTACATCGGGCCTTGCTCGATCCCGATTCTCGATGAAATGGATTCTCGAGTTGAGAATATCAGTTCTAGAAGCACGGAAGAGCATTGTACTTATGTTAGTATCGCGACCCGGAGATATCCGAGTATATCTCGTTTTTCTCTAGCGTTGTCGGGCTCGCAAAATGCTTTTGTCGCACACGAGATCGCGAGTTTAAGGCCCATTGCACATGCAAGACCACGATGTAATCGGTCAATCGAGAGAGAGAAAGAGAGAGAAAAATAGAGAGAGCGTGCAAGCTTATCGCGTATATACACGATCAGATAATAAAGAGAGAAGAGAGGGCTCTTTATTTCGCATTCCGTTCTCGTGACCTTATTCGAGAGATCAACCGGGGCGAGAATCGCACCGGATGAAGCATTATTAATAATTGGGGCTTGATTAATCGAAATGATCGTTCTCGTCGCGTAGATTGTATTATATCATGATATCAATATGTGTATATATGTATGTGTACGTATCTCTATATATATGTCAATGTCAAATTTCTTTTCGATTTAATCGTTTTAACAATAAACAATTGCCATTGTTTGTGACAAAAAAAATGTATATATTATACATTTTAAAATTATTGAATAAATCTTGAACGATTGATTTAAGAGAAATTATTTTATAAGTGTCTCTATTCTTTTACGTTGAATACATTATGGTACATTAATGTCATCGAATGATTCGAAGAGATTCCGAATCGATTAATTCTCAATGAAAAATCCTTTTCCATAAAGCTTTCTATATTCCGTAGTTAAATAAACGAAATATTATTCTATATAACAAATTCAAATATAACAATAATAAGCCGCAATCGAAATTTGCAGCTTACATAACGGTGCAGCACGCGGGTGCTACTCGAGACATGCAACAGACGAATTATCTAAGTAGAATTAACTGAAACTGAACCCGGGCACGCCGTCTTTCCGACGCCGAGTTGCTCACGCGACGCTATTTTAATCCCGCTTTTGCTATTGCAAGTTTCGACCGACAGACCGACCAACTTGCAAAAATTTCAACCACCACCGCACCGTTGTAATTGCAGCGTGCATCGACGTGTGATTTGTTTGCCGATAAATCAGAATCACGCTCCGCGCAGACAATCGCTCTCGTTCCAGCTGATTACACGCTCGGATATCACTCGATTTAGTTCCGCATGGATGTTTCAGAAAAAAAAAACACGAAAAGAAGGCCGTTTTGTTCAAAAGGCTTTAATGAGGCCGTCGACCTACCTATACATCACTTCCATAATGCTCGTTTTTTGCGATCGATAGAGAAATCGAGAGGCCAAGACGCAGTGATTAATGCGGGTAAGGTTATTGACCGAGGATAAATTTCCTTTAAATGACATTTGAATAGTATTCTACTTTCAAATATCATAAATATTATCATAACACGTAAACTTAAATACGTAAACTTCAATATTCAGGTTTAGAGATATTTTTATAAATAGAAATCTTATTTGAAGAAAAACTATATTTATATAAAAAAATTACGTGCCTTTAAAAATTGCTATGTGATGAAAAAAAAGATTCCAATTTAATAAGAATTAAATTTATATAAATTCCGCACGAGCGAACACATAGTTTTTACTTTATACGAAATATTTGCATGCAAAGAAAATTTTTAAACTAAATAAAAAAATATAAAAAAACAACAGTCAACTAAATAAAAAATAATATTTACAGATGGGTTAAACATATCCAATGTAATAAATCCGCATAAATATGATTTTTACCGCTCTATGTATTTTGTAATGTAAACTTGACGATGGTCGCTATAGATAAATATATGCGTCGAAAAAATATTGTTACGGTAAATAAATAAATTTGACGAGAAAATGCTACAGGATGGATGATTGGCGCGCGCATTTTTTGATGCATCGAGTGCCATCAGTTTTATGACGCTTTTAATTTATCGGACAGTATTAACGTTACGTGTATTATGTATCGCGTTTTGCGCATACTTGATTGTATTATTGCGCAATGTTAATTAAACTTCGATCTCTACATAATAATTAATTAATCAGTTACGGAAGACTGGATTGCAGTCCCATTTGCAATCGCATCGTGCGATGAGACATTTAGAGATTGATACGTGAAACAATGTGTGTCATTCGTATTCTCGCAATTTTCCATTTAGTCCGACACGTTAACTCGACCAAAGTACAATTTGTTTTTTATTGTTAGTATCAAATTTTACATAACGACATAACGCTAGTCAATAAGAGGATCTATTATAATTTAGTATTATTTGTCGTAATATTTGTCTCAAAACAATCCAATTATTCAAGTTATATATTAATTCAATAATTTTTCAAATTTAATTTTATTATATAAAATATAAAAATAATATAAAAATTATAGGGCAATATAAAAATTCAGAACAATACAAGTTATTAAATTTGCGTCAATGATAAAATAAAATTTACCTATATTTGTTCTTTGAACGAGATAAATGTTTTATTTACGGTTTATAATGGAAAGTTTAAGATTAATTAAACGTGAAAAATTGGCTGTGTTGCTGCTAACTTTGATTTATTCGCAATAAAAGGCCTCGTATGTTTCTGTTCTTGCATTATTATTATAGCTTCAAACAAGCACTATTTTCGGCCAAGTCGTTCCCCTCTCATGCATTATGCATTATATCACACAGCAATGGAGAAAGATTCGCCTGGAACAGGAAGAGCCGTCGGGCTCGCTCGTGCGTACGTACAGATCTCAGACGGAATTGGATTAAGCGATTCATACGAGTCACGCGAGAACGATTACACGACGATCGGCGATAAGAAAATTATTACGCCGCCACATGCTCTGTTTACTTGTTTATCGATATACGAGGATCCGACGAGGGTTTCATCCAGCAGGAGATAAAGCGCAGGATGGCACAACACGCGCGATTTTCCCATCTCGAGGTTCTTGTTTTTATCTCTAGTTCTGTTTTATTGAACGAATTCAAAGGGTTGTAGAACACCAATCATTCTTCTTTCTTTCCCCTTCTTGGACGCGTGGAAAATTAATTTCTTTGACAAGGGACAAGAAAGAAGCAAAAATCAACGTAAAAATAAAAAAAGAGAAATTTATCGCTCGAGATATATTCTAGAGAAATAAAAAAATTATATTATAAATATATTTATATACTATATAATTGTTAAAAGATATTAATTGAGATAACTTTTTAGGAAAAATTATTTAAAACACGATATATTTGATTAAAAATGCAAACGATATGCCACGAGATGCCACGATAAAATAAGCACAAGATTTGACAGACTCATTTTTGATCTCCAAATCGATGCAAGCGTAGCGGTTAGCATGCATTTAGAATCTCGAAGGCTGTCAAATAGCGCGGATGTTGTTTCGCGCATACTTCTCTCCCTCGTTTAGGTAGACGTGACTATTCTTTAAACGCGGAAGTGGGTATGCGATAAGGTTGTCCGCTCTAAGGAAGATTAACGAGCCAGCTTCAAGCCGTTATCGCGTTTTCGATCGCGAAGTTACTTAATGCTAACGTTTTACGCCCCGTTTAGTAACAGCGGAATGCGCTGTATGCAATACGTTATGTAAATTTATCGAACGAAGTTTCCGAAGAAATAGTCGGCGACGCGCAAAAATATCTTTTATCCCGCGTCGCACGTAATACAAGATGATTGTAAAATTAACATAAAAAGAAAGATATATGCACATATATTTCTCTCTCTTTCTCCTCGCGAAAAAAAAAAAACGATGTTTAATTATATCTTTATATTCAATCGTGGGCAAGACAACGATTAATTAATGTTTGCGGCAAATTGTGATTTTCTCTCGTTATAGATATGTAACCCCGACAAAATTGACGCTATTTTCATGTATCAACGGACGATGAAATCGAGAAAATTAATTCGTCAATAGAATGCTATTATAACTTTCGTCGACGCACGTTGCTTCGTTAAAGTGATGAAATAATTAGCAATTTACATTGTCCAATTAAATGGTCTTTTCTATGTTTGTTTAAAATATTAATGGAATATTTATATGTACATATAAAAATAATTATATATACATAATATTTATATATAATATTTATATAACTCTGAAACATATGGAAATATATCCAAATATTAATTTACCATTTTATAAAGCAGAAAGATTGTCGATCTATGATTTTATTCATTGTATTGCCTTCATACAATACTCTCTTTGCATTATTTTTTTTTCTTTCATCTGAAATACTATAATATTAATAGTATTTTTGAGTAAAGTATTATATTATAACGCTATTTCACCTTTGAATTTCACGTATCAAGTGACATTCGCGGTGGCACGACGTGTCAAGTAAAAAATATCGGTAATTGGAGTAGACGTTTCATTTTTCCTTCGAAATAAAATACAGGTTAACACATTTTTTTTCCGCGCACGAAAAGGGAGAGAATGATATTTTGACGATCGCTAGCAATATCAAATTTTGTCAACGTCGATTCGCGACTTTTGATGCTCGACGATAACAATACACCAATATGCCATCATTTTGATTATTATTTAGATAGATCACAAAGAGAGAGACAAAGCGTCTTAGGCCAAGTTGTGAAAAATAACGCTTAAACAGATCCGTGAACTTGACACCTTTTTATTTTTTCTCTAAACAGAATTTTTACATCGCTCTGTCGCGATCGATTCGATTCTGCATAATATTTATTTTCTCTCGGCATCGCGTTTAAGTCATCACGTCGTACGATTATGAGTGCAGGTACCCTCATGGCCACCGCGCGTAGCCTCGTCCGATCAAGACCTGACTCTACTACTGATAAACTCGCAGAGGAAAAAAATTATCGCGAAGGTTATCGCGAAAAATTATCGATATAGACACTTGTGTTGATAATTACGGAAGCTTATGCGATTGAAAAGCTGATATAAAGTATAATACGCTACTGCATAATTTATGAGGAATTGTTATTTTACGAAAAAATGACTGTGTCAGCGATGGCGTTATCAAAAATAATAAAAAAAATAGAATGTTTTTCATTTTACTTATCAATCATATTTTATTGATGCACACGTGTAAGTTTTTCAAAATGTATAACATTTAAATTCATTAATCATTCTAATCAAGTATTATAAAAAAATTGCATCGATATAGAATGAAATATTTTATGATATGCTTGATCTTGATTAATAATAAAAATGTCTCATTATATAATTATATTACTTTTTTATTACATTACATTTATGTCATTATGTGTACTCTATATTCTAAATTTTCTCCGATAAAAAGTTAAATAGACTCATATTGTTATTGCTAGAAATTATATAGTCTGTCAAAAGGATTATATATATATATATATATATATATATATATATATATATATATAAAACTAATTTCAGGATTCTAGACACTCATACTATTCCTGTATGATATTTTACAATTAAACTTTGATTGTTTAAGAAGGAGAAGTTGTTGGAAAATCAACTGTTCTTATTTATAATAATTACATATATAAACTGTTTTGTATAAGATTAAAAATTACTGTCAAAATTTTCTTATATATTACGGATATATGCAATAACAATAAATAGCAAGTTATGTTATGTGTAATAATAATACAGTTGCGCAAATGTCGGCGCTGAAATTATCGAAGGAAGAAGAAACTTCCGGCCTGATCTGTCCGTATTATTATCATACAACTTGCAGTGCGCGTCTGTCATAATAAACCGGCGTTGAAATTAATTAGAGACGGTGATTAAAATTGAATTCACGAGAGTCGCTTATTGATGGTACTCGAGCAATGGTGATTGTGACATCCGGTATACGATTGTGACAAAGATTTTATCCGAATTCACTGCTTCAGAATGTTACGAGAACAAATATCGGGTGGAGAGCAAGTCGAGAGGGTAGCAGGATGTGAAACGGGATGTTAAATCATTCGCTTGCATAAGCACGCGGTGCAATTGTAGAAGGCGAAAATGACCAGGATGGAGTTTCCGCATTCAATTTCGAGCTCCATTCCCAATTGTACGCTTTCCGTAACACCGGAATTTGGTTAGCAGTAATGTAATTGACAAGAAAGATACGAGGATAAGTGAATAGTTGAATCGCGCGATGCGTTTAAATAAATAATCGTAATAATTAAAACAGCAACGTGTGTATGATATTACAATTAATATTAATTAATTATACTCACGCCAATGTATAAATAGGAGGCAAATATATCATTTTGCCCTTTAAAAGCCGATTTAATATACAAGGGACTTGGGATAAAATTTAATATCTGTGTGTCGCGCGCTACAACTATGTGCGGTAATCTAATTAAAATATAATAATGTTGTTCGCGAAAAATAAATGCGCCCGCAAATCCCGTATAAACTGATTAAGTTGACCGGAAATACACACGGCTGTACTGAATTCATAATGCAATTTAGCGCATTTCGAAGCGCACGTCGGCGCGCCTCGTGTCAAAGCGGGCCAAATTGGCCCGGGAGATTTTCAGCTCGGCGCGACAAGTCCCAGCTCAATATCCCCGTGTTCCGAAGAAATGACAGGGCTCGGCGACAGGACAAGAGTGACATAATATACACGCGACAGGCGGAAGTTAGCGGCGCGCATCGTGGACTATTTCCGACACGACTACCGCACACGGGGGATCTCCACGGCATCGAATTTCGCGTTTCACGTCTCGCTCGGCGAAAACTTTCGATTGCCAACATTGTTCGGTATTTCGTTTTCTGCGTGTAACCGACTGCGTTTGCCATATCTGTGTGTGTGTGTGTGTGTGTATGTGTGTGTGTGCGCGAAACTCAATTTTCTCATCGTAGTGAAATTAAATTTTTGCGAAGGGACCTAAGCCGCGAAGCGTGTCCTCGGAAAATCAGAATGTAACAATTAAACTCATGAACAAGAGAGAGATTAATTGAATGCTTGTTGAAATTTACAGAGGATATTATGAGGTATATTTTATCTTCGAGTTACTTCCTCGAGTTACTTCGAGTTAGCAACATAATCAAAGCACGAATTATTGTATCTTTAAGCACAGGAAAAAAAATTTTTTTTTTTCTTTTGAAAAGTTTAATTTTCCAAATTGAAATATCTCTATGTTATAATTTTATATTCTGGTGAGAAACAAGAAGTCTTTATATGCGTTCCAAGTCCAAGTATTTAATTAAGTGTTACAATTTATTATTGCATTACACAAACGCAATATACGCACAATAGAATCGAATTAACGGGAAATCTGTTATAAATCACGATTCATGAAGTTATCTTACTTAAAATAACTTACAAACTACATCCTGTAAAAGTGTAATAATTTTTTTTTTTCCTTTTTCGTCAAGATTCTAGAATTGATAAGTAACTTTTACACAATTGCTATTATAAATAGGATAAACAGGTGATTTTTATCGCGAGATAAATTGTTGCTTTGTAAGACTATCAGTGAAATCAAACTTTACTGCGCGTTCATATATAGTTTTCGTATATCTTCGCGAATATGATTAGCGAGATATACTAATTGATGATAAAATTCGCGTGACCTTACTTCGCTGTTGCGTGTGTTCGAGCATGACACATTTGCTTTTGTCATCGTTTCGTTCATTTTTCTTCAATGCGATACAGAAAAAAAAATATCTCAGAAATCTTATCTAGATTGGATAATAGAAGAAAAATATAAATATATGTATTAAAATGATTGTAAATTTCTAACAATCGAATAAAAATATATATATAATTCGAAATATTTGAATACGTCGAATTATTTATAGGTTCACGCAGATCGATTGTTCGCCCATGGAATTGTTCATATAATCTCTTAATTACTTTTTAATTTAATGCCGCTTTTTCCACAACATTTTTCAAATGTCTTTGACACTTTCAATCAAATACCGTTTTTAGCGAGATGGAGCGGGAACGAGTATATAGTCATTAAATACTTTATAATGCGTATTTACTGTTATTCCCATGGTGAGACATACTTTTCATCCCCATCGTAAGTTCTAAAGTAATGAAAACTTTAATGGAATTTAGTACTGAACTCTCGCGTACCTTTCCCTTCCTGATAAAACGACAAACGTCCGTTAACTTCCTTCGGAATTGGCGAATTGTATCGAACAAAAATAATTAAAAATCATTATTGCAATAAAGGATTCGACTATATTTTGTATCGCAATAACAAATCGCCCGATTTTCAATTTAAATTAAACGCCATATTAAATAATATTAAAAGAACAAAATTTAATTGAAATTAGTTAAACAAGAAAGTTGACTCTGAGATTGCATAGACGTGGTTTTTTTTTTTTTTTTTTTTTTTTTTTTTTTTTTCCCCTAAAACGTTCATTATTATTATTAAAAAATGCAATACCCATTAAACCGATTTTGGCGCAACAATCTTTTAATTTTCCGAAAAGAATTTTCTGAAAAGGGCGTTTGAAGAACAGAAAGGCAAAGGAATAATGAAGTAATCAGGATAAATTATATCCGAAACAGAAAGAAAGAGAATGCCTGAAACTTCGGAAGCCGCGTGGCAAATTACTTTCGCCTATCGATCTCGGGTGACTCTTGCACTTTGCCAAGCTCGCTATAATATAATACACACGTAGACTATTGCTAATATTAATAATTGCTTTGCTGCGACGCATGATATTACATGCATTCTATAATTAATGCTCTCTCGAAGTTCCTAGTAATAAGCTACACGACAATCGGAATAATTACACATATATTTGTTGCGACTAGTGCGTTGGCAAAAGTGCAATGTTATGAATTTCAAGCTACGAGGAAATTAACTGCATGTATCGATAAACGCTACTGCGCAAATAAAGTCGCTGTCAAAAATAATATAAAAACAAATATTATCACACACGTTAGTTTATGTACGCGATACACATAGTGATTCTGTTATATTGTCACGCGTGAAAAAAATTTTTACAGATAAATACGCGATCATAAAAGCTAAAATTTTTTACTATCTACGCACGATTCTAGATATCGTTGATTATCGCATGTTGATTTTTCGATTTATTTATCGTAGCTGGAAAAAAAATACGTAAAAAAATACAAAAAATTATTTGATAAAAGAAAATAATTTATACGTTATTTCAAAAAATTGTAGTTTCAAAAAATAGCATTCTGTTAGCAAAAAAAAAGCAAATAAAAAGTTTAGGAAAACTACAATAATTGCGTTTATAGATCTGTACATTACCCACATTGCGTGATATCTCGAAAGAAATATCAAAGAATTATAATCTCGGACGAAATAATTTCTCCTTTTCTCTCTCTCCTGTGCACAGCTTAGATTTCTCTCTTAATCGCGAACGTAGACGGTAGAGGAGCCTGAAAATTATTTGTCTAGACACGCGATATGGGCACTGTGAACTCTAGTTACAACGAATGTAATTTCTCGCCGAGGGACGGAACACGAATAAAGTCGCCCCAAGGTGTGAGTAACGACACGTGTCCCAGAACGGTCAGTCTTTTCTCTGACAATTATGTTGTCTGTGGAAAATTAGATGATCCTTCTGAGATTATACATGACAATCATATTGTCTGCGAAAAATTAGATTACCATCGCGAAATATAATTGCTCGAATTAACTGTTTCCAGATTCGATTAGGATATATATTTATCAATTATTCCAAATATATCAAGTGTTTAATTTTATCTATTTCAAGTATTTAATTTTATCTATTTCAAGTATAGCGATCTTTTCACATTATCTATTTTCAACAGCCTAAAAATATAAGAGATAAATAATATAAAATTGTTAGCATTGTAGTTTAAAAAGTTTAAAAAAAAAAAAATAAAAGTTGAAAATAAACCATAATTTTTTTACCCCAAATTAAGGGCAAACTATAATATTTACAAAGAAAATATGAAATATACATGCATATATATATTATACCGCAGTAACTTTGTACGCTAGCTTAACACGATACAATATCTAAAAGCTTTTTGGCGATAATATGCGAATCATAATATATTAAAGTTACCCCTTTCAACGTTAAATTTTGCATTGATTATTAATTTAAGATTTGATCAAAGTACTCACTGTAACAGAGTTGAAGCGACTGAAAAAAACACGATGACAAGAGACAGAGAAGGAAAGATAGAAAGATAAAGAGAATCTTGTTATAACAAATTTTTTTTCTGTACAGGAGAAACATGAAGTAACGGACACGGGTCCATTATTGCCCCGGAGGGCTTTCCAGCGTCTGGAGGCACAAGACCGGTGACACGGAGAATATACGGCATGGATTTCCCGAAACGAGAATGGAGTCACAGGCTTAGTCTTCGCGGCAGCCGAAGAGCTCACCACGAGGTAACTATATACTCCATCGAGAATTGCATTATTTAAAGCATCCAATATAATCGGGACTTGTGCATAAAGTGTATATCATTACGTAGGAGAATACGCTATTAAGTATAAACTCTTAGATATCTCGAACTTTTGTCGCGAAGTTTCTATGGTATTAAAATTAAATATCATTAATAATAAAAATAATAACGCCAAATTTATTAACGAGATTTTTTCTTTAACTACACAAGACGGGTCAATTTTAGTTACCCATGATTTCAAGAATGGAGTAACGGGCCGCGATTAAATTTTGCTTCAAAAATATCAGTCTCGGAACTTTTTGAGTTAATAGTTGAGTATGTTTGAGAATTGCCATTAATATTCTAGCTTCGTATTATCGATTATAATTATACTTCCTAATTGCGTGCCGAGCTTCCGTTCTACGTTCACGCGATTGCAGAAATAAAAAGAAACAAAATAAAGGCTGTGTGTGCAAGTTACACACGCGAGGGATGCATGCCCTTGCATACATTAGTCTATAAACGGGTTTTTCGTTCTAAAGGTTTGCGTATTCATTCGCCACATCATACGTTAAAGCATACTTTTCGTACGTGTCGTCACGGGATATCGTGTTATGAAAGCGTTTGCACGAGATCGAACGTATATATTATTTTCGGAGCGTATAATTGCTTTATGTTATATATCTCCCGATAATTACAGATTGACATAAACGTAATTCAATCGTTGCATATGTGCACATTTGTAATAAAATTTATATTGTCATCACTTTCATCAATATTAATATTGATATTAATATCGTACATTCGAAAGCATAAAATTATTTTATACGCTATGACATGCTATAATATACACTCGATATTAAAATGAGGTACGTGACGGTATGACGACAATATAACGGCATCTGTATGGAAATAAATTAACAAAATCCAATATTCTGTGTTAATTTATACAACGAAAGAGATACGTGAAAATCTAGATTAAAAAAAACATTATTGCGCTATCAGATGGAGAAAGAGAAAAGGATTACATGCTATCATATATACATGGTAAAAATATTTTTGACCCTTTTATATTCCACAAATTATTTTGAAAAAGCTAAAAATATTTTCTCCACAATAGTGATATTACGAAAAGGAAAACTCGAGGATAAATTCGTCGACATAACACTCTCATTACGAATTATAGAGATATATTCGATGATATAACAACGTGCCAGGTGGCATGTTATCAACCCCTCAGCGAAACACACATTGCACGCATATGTTAAGAACGCGTCGACGATGGATAAAGGCATTACGGTACTAGGTATTCCGAGTTAGTTTAGAATTTTATCTAGCTTCGTGAGCAGACAGCAAACGTCCATTAGCGCGTTTCATTCGTTTTACCGCACTAGCACCGCCTAACAAACGTATCATTAATTCGACATCTCGATTAAGATTCGTTCCCTGGCATTTCGAAATCCCGAAAACACGCATTAATATAATAATTCTTACTCGTATAAATAATATCGCAAAATTTTTCAATAGAATGAGACGAACGAAAATAAAATCAGTTATTATTTAATCCGGTTCTCTTATATATATTCGCGAATATATATTCGTGATTTGACAGATCGGAGGAAAACGACAGAAGGAGCTCGACAGAATCGCTTATTCCAAATTCAATCGGATGAAACAGTGCGCACTAGTGCACATTAAAGAACGTTATACGCAAATTGACGTAAAGGCATATGCATGATAATCTGTATTATCGTACATAAGCAATTGGATTCGCAAGACACAACTTGTCACATTGATTGGATATAATATATATTGGACATCATTCAGTTAAGGTTTATATTTTCATATTTAAATCAATGATACTTAATCTGCTACTCAATGATACTTTATTACAGCGCAATTTATTGTACTATTAGATAAGTTACAGATTTTTATACAGCTAATATAATAAAGAATCGCATTAAGCATTTAAATAATGACGAGACCTTAAACGATGAACAGAAAGATGACAACGTCATAATCTTCTGGTCGAAGAGATATAATGCTCTTTAAAATGGAAGCTGGATAAACACAATGCGATTAACTCGACGCGACCAACATTAAGCAGCACATTTAAATGACATTAACGAGGCACTTGTGAACGCGCGAATCATTCTCGTAATGAAACGACATTATCGCGTTTTTTTCTAACGTTCTCTTTCCTTTTATAATATATTATTTTATATCGCAGTTTAATACTCGTTCGCTCAGGTATTTACCAGCCAAACATAATGCTGTATAATACTCCTTTTTTGGTATAATAATTTCTAGCTGAGGAAGCAGAATCCGCGTTCCCGCTACACGCATTTTACCTCGATGTTGCGCACATAATTTACCGCAACTAACTTGTCGTACAATGTGTATTCGTGTAGCATATATTGCGAAATATCGCGAGACGTACGTTCATTCGAGCAAAAGCTCGCCTTAAATGCATTTCACGCCGTGCGATTCCATTTACCGATGTAGAGAAATATTGGAAAAATCCTGATTACCATACGTTACGTAACTCGTTAAGCTATTATATGGTCATTTCAGTGGAAAATATTCCAAATTAATCTAAAGTATAAAAGAGCAGTCTTATTGAAAAATGAATACTAAATAAAATATAATATTTCAAAAAACTGAATACGAGATTACATATAAATAAATTAAAATACTACGAAGATGGTTGAAAAATCTATCAGTCTTATGAAATATAAATTATATTTGAGTAATTAATCTAGCTGACTGAAAATTATAAAGAGGAAATATTCGAATAAGATAGTAAATGAATACATGTATTCTTGGATGTTAATTGCGCTCTGTAAGGCTATATAATTAAAAACATGCTGTCGGATACGTTTATATAATAGGATATCCCACCGTGCATTGTGCTCGATTATTACGTGGTAGAAACTTCGAACAATTAATTTTCATATATTGTCTTTTTATCGTCTCTTTATTATCATATGACAATGATTCTGCAATTCCCGTAATACTTTTCCATTTCTTTCACGTTTTTTCACGGCATCTCATTAACACATATTTCTGCACAAATGGTTCTTAGTAAGTTTTAACGCTTTGCCCACATATTATATTCCTCATTCGTTGCATTCATCGTCCAATCACGTGCGAGTCATTTATCGTCGCGTACTTGTAACTCGTGCATCTTTTCCTATCTAACTTGCCCAATATAAAATCGATTTATTTTATTTACTTCCTTTAAAAATGTTTTAGAGTTTTCGAACACGTGTCTTACAATTTATTTTAGCCGGTATATCACACGTAAATTTTCACACTTTTCTAGGAATATCTTTTATTCGCTAATATATTTCAGGCAACATACCGTGACGAAAATTTAAATAAATTTTAAAAAATTGTTTAAAATATATTGATATCAATAGACCCTGCAATAAATAATTATAAATAGATAATTATTCTGACTCTAATTATGCATGCTGCCGACAGTATCGCGTTCAGATGTTCTCATCTATTGTATTTAAAGTGCAACGCGATAATAATGCAAACAAAGCCACTTGACCGTTCAAAATTGAATTTAAGGCCCCAAGAAAGCTAGTGCGCATCTGTTTTAATTTGATTAATGTGTTAATCAATAATTTTGAAATAGTTTATTTTGAAATAAATCTATTTTTATAACTCCGTAATACAAATACATAATGTTTTTTCTATATTATTCAAATATAATTACTACCTAAAATATTTTCATAAAAATGATATATAGATATAACGTTATCTGCGCCGTTTGCTGCAAAATTTACTGCGTAAAATATATACTCGTATACGCTTCTTAGAATATTTCCCCAATACTCGATCGTTACAAATGTCGTTCGTCTTGGCGACCAACATAGAAAAGCGCACGTACGTCGTTAGATAAATAAAAAGTGCCCCGCATCAGACGTGTCGGGAAACACCAAGAGCGCTCGCTTAGTGAAATACGCGATGAAATATAGCATCTTTAACGAGCCGTCCTCGTGCGAGTTTCCCTAGCTAATCAGCACGAACGAACGTCCGCGGAAAAGTTGAATAATTTAAGAGCGGCAATTTCCGGTGCATACGCAACGATCGGTAATGCAAACTGCTTTGTTTGTAATAAACGATTATGAACCGGTACTATTCGTGACTTCATTAAATAACTGATCAAGTCGCGGAAAAACGTAAGATGAAAATGTTAAACAAATGCGAATACTTTCAGATAATTAATGAATACATTAAAGAAGAATTTCTGGTATGTTTATTCAGACAATCTCTCTTCAGTTCTTATTCGATTTATTGATATATTATGTTTTGATATTATTAAGCTGTTATGTGTAATATTACACATTGATAATTTGCCATACAGATAATTAATATTGCCGAATATTAATATACCATATGTTCGATTAATTGAATGCAATCTCTTTTTATTTGATAAACAAAATTAATTATGCCCTATTCAATATACTCGATAATTAAAGTTTATCGATGAAAAAATATAAAATGAACGTAGTACAATCCAGAACAATCAATTGTGCGAATGCAAAGAAAATTGCGTTAGCATTTTCGCTTAATTAACAGAGCGCAGAATAGAAAGAAAAAAAAATGCGTTTGATACGATTATAAACACGAGAAATATTTCATAAATAATAGAGCAACAAATGTACAATGTTATTAATTTTTCCATTTAAACGAGCCGTGTAATTGCTACGTTTCTTTCATTCGCGAAAGCATAAATTAAAAGGCTAATACAAGACGCGGCAATTCTCTTTTATAAAAATAAATTTTAAATTTCATTGCAATATAATTGCATTAAAATTTCAAGCTTTACGGAAAACCCGTGAGTTTGCAAGATTTAATTATAAATGTAATAATAAATAATTACATGAATATTTAAACGCAGATTCGCGTAGTAACATAATTTAAATAAATGTCAACAATCGAATATATGAATTTTGTGTTCTCTTCAAAATGTCATTATTTGAATATATGTCGGAATGATATTTGCAATATGTTTGACGCGGCACTTAAGTGAAACATGTCAGCGAATGCATCGACACGAAAGTAGAATAATACTAGACAGTACAAGGCGGCACTCTTCTCTTTCTTTACGTTTCTTCTGAGGAACCGTCGGTCATAATAGAGCAATTTTTGCAGGGCGCGATATTAAAAAGCACACACTACAAAATACCGAGCAGGTTAAAACGCGGGAAACGCGCGTCGGTCCTGTATTTTATTGAAATACCTTTCATTCGTTGGAATTTAAGGAAAGATCATAGATTTCAACTTCATCCACACGCGTCCACGAGTAATAAATGCTAACAATAATATAAATTAAATAATTATATTTTTTAACACTATAAAAAATAAGAAGAAATAATACTTTTCGTATGATATTTTTTTGCTAAAATTAAGAGAATATGTTAGTGTTCGAAAATTCGAATTTTTTTCTGATGAGAAAATATTTTCTCCCAAAGCGCGAAATCATTATTTCGTATTCAGACATCAAAAGAAATATTTGATCCGCACACAAAATGCCGCACTGGCGCAGAATTAAGAAACGCATTACGTGACGTTTATAATATCGTTATCGCGAAAACTGAATAAGCCCGCAACGAAGCGATGAAAGCTCCGCCGTTAAAAGTTTTGCCGAGCTGAAGACTAGCTAAGCACTGAGATGATACGCGAATGATACGCGAAGAAGAGCGTGAAATCGGAAGACAAAAACATGTAAGAACGTAAAGGATATATCGTGCAGATGGCTGAAATGAGAATGGAAAAGCGCGACAGGATTATCGCGACATGTGTACATAATCAGTCAGATCACGTATACGCGTATATACTCATGTGTATACGAAGAGAGTTAAATCTTGCGTGTCACGTTTCAGTTTCGAAACACAGAGGATCAGATTTATTTACTTTAAAACAGCAATTTGATTTCGAGAAAAGCGAGACGATCTACGTATCAGAAGTGTTTGTGTATTATCATATTTATTGATCTATATTATATATTGTTATTATTCATATTTTATATAAATTATATTATATTATCTTATATTATATTATATTTATTTAATTTATACATTTAATTTATTTATATTTATATTACATATTATTATTAATTATATTATATATTAATTTATATTATTTCTCTTCATATTTTTGTTATAATTTTACATTTTTTATTATATAACTAACCAAAAGAAAGTATGTATTGCATTTAACCTGTTTTTTCGTAGAAATGATATATTGCATCTTTCCAATGGAAAGTTATCTTTGCAAAGAAGAAAAAGTTGTGCTCGTTTGGATTAACTGTATCAAAAGATAAAAATATATCCTAATCTCAGCGCTATAGCAAAAGTAGACATCACATATTTCAAAAAACCCTCCAAACGAGAGTCTGGTAAAATACATGAATAAAAGAAATATTACGAGGCTAGTTCTTAATCCTGAAACGGTCCAATGAAAAGCGTCATTTAAACGATTATACTAAATTTCAGTGATTAATTAAGTCAATCGCGCAGTGACATAACCGGACGTTGCTGTTGAAGTAAATTTATTGCGTCACTTATTAGCACGATCATTAACATATTGTAGTTGTCAATAATGCGGAAATTACCGGACGCTAAAATACGAGCATTATTACAATATCCCATTTAAACTAATCGATTATACTTTCCCCATTTTCCATGCATTTAATTGAACAAATCCTGCGTTACTCTTATCACTCTTATCGAACAATGCAGTTTCGGAAAAAATAAAAAATCGTCTGACTTACTCAAGACTTTCCATACTGAAGAATCTACGCTGTTACCTTTTCTTTATTACTCCATTGTCTTCGGATAATTTGTTTTCACGCACTGGATACAAAAGAAAGAGAGAGAGAGAGAGAGAGAGAGATCGTCTATCAATTCGTACCACATATTCACTTTCACGCACTAAAACACAAATCAATTGAGATAATACGAATAGTTCTGAGCCCGCACTGACCGTCTGTTATTTCGTACCGACTTTCCGACACGTACTACTCGATACGAGACGACTCGAAGGGAAAAAAAAAAAATACAACAACCCGCGCGCACCGGCTGTTGTTTGTTGACAATATGTGCGACGCGTATTAACCGACAAAAAAATTTCACGATGTCAACAATTTAATACGCGGACAACGCGCGAATTTTTGCGAGACAAAACAATACACATTCAAGAATTTTCGTCGATCAATCAATAATTATTTGATTAATCATTTTATATTAAAAAAATTCTCGGTACTTAATACGTATTATAAACGAAGAAAAAGATTCGGAAAAAAAAGGCTTTGAATGAAAATCTCTTCCAAATCTTTTTACGCGATATAAAACGATAATCGTGATTTCTATTTTGAAAAGAAAAGTTCAAGAAAAGCTTTCCCTTTCTTTTTTCCCTTCTTCTTTCTCCATTTTTCGCATTTTAATATTTTAGGGTTGACCTTGTTTAAAGAGTGCAATATGATATATTCAAAGAGGATCGACCGATAAAAGTACAACACATTTTGTTATATGATACAGATAAAAATAAGAACGTTCAAATCCAAATGCTGCATATTATTTTTAAGAGAATCATTATTAAAAGAAGATAATATATACATATTTCTTTCTTTTATTCCATTCTCTTTAAATTTTGAGTTCTTATTGATAGTTGAAATATTTTTTTTTATATTCATTTTTTTAAATTAACGTATTAAATTGCAAATATAAAATAGGATAACGATAAAATAAGCAATTTATAATACTACATACAATAAAATTGATATCTTATAAATTATTACCCTCCTTAATTATTTTTGCGCTCTCAAAATATTTAACGGAAGAGCTTTTCAATTTAAACTCAATATAAGCAGAATGCTAATAATTAAACTAAGTAAACCGTCGCCTTCTACCACCGGTATAATGAAATCAGCTTCGAATAATTCAGCGCGAACTCGCACACTTCCTTTATTTGCGAATCGTGTAATAAGACAACTACAGGCGCAAACTTTATTCATGCAAACCTGCTCTATGTGTGGCATGCGAGGATTCTCGTTGTTCGAGGTTCTATGCATACATGTATGCATGTGCCGCTACGGAAAATGCATCATCGAGAGGCATTGAAGATGGCATAAAGAGTCCCGGGAAAAAGAAAAGAAAAAAAAAAGAGGAAAAGACTGGGAAAGCCGATGCGGCATGTTTATGGACCATGATTTCAATCTCCGTCCGCTCGAAGACGGGTCGGTGCTGCTCATCGATCCTGAAGAAACGAAATTCCGCTATGCGAAAGCTATATTATACCCTTTGCTGCTTTCTGCATCAACGATTCGCCTCGCGTTTATTACGACCGACGACCGAGATCTGACCGTATATATGTGGATGATGACTATGTTGAAATTTCTGACAGCTACGCGTTTGTGTTTATCTCCCTCGATAGAGCATACAAAATGTTTTCTAATACTTCGTATGTTTATTTCAATAACGAGTTCTTATCGGTGTATTACAAGTCGATTTTTTTCTTAAGCGAGATTTCGAAAAAATTCTTGTTGCGACTAGTTAGGATTATATTTAGAGTGCATTTTTTCTATTGTGAATTAGATAAAACTAATATGTAATATACTCTATCAAAAAATAATTTTTTTTTTATAAAAAAATATAATGCAAAATATATAATTTATCAATATGATATACAAATTTAATATTATAATGTGCTCTGTGAATTAATCGCCAAAAGTATTTTTATATCTAATTTTAAATGTGTACAAGATAGTAAAAAGAGATTGTGCTCACGTCAGAGAGGAAGATTTTGAGGAACTTTCGACACACAAGTGCAATTTATGCATGACGTTATGCATTGTAAAACAAAAACGAGACTTCACATTTCCCTCCGTGTTCTGCAATTCCTACGCAAAGTTGCGAAAATTTACGTAACGGGTGTTGACTTTCTTTTGACGTTGCTTGAGCCGTTTTGCCTTCACTTTGAACACAACCAAGTAGAGATACTTTTAGTGCCTGAGGCGACATAAATAATAGTGTCTCTCGTGACATGACACAGTCTTCTCTTCAATGTTAAAGGTATCTCTTTTTTCCCCAATAAAACAAAAATAATTTTTATATAATATATAATAAATTGCGAAAATCAAAATGTCAAAATAATATACTATTATTTTTTTTTCATTATATTTTGAATTTCATTTATTGTACGTAAAAATATACAAACAGTACCCCATAAATAATATTGCGCACAATAAATATACAGTTCAAATAGACGTTATATAAAAGTTATTCTCTCTCTCTTTTCTACGAGCAAATATTTATGAATTTTATTTATACATATATTTATATTTAAATTATATATATAATTATTTAGCATCTTAAAATTTCTTTTTATATAAAATCCATGCGTTCTTATAAAAAATTAAAATTAAGATAATTTTCAAAATCTCTCTAACATTTATCAATATTTCTAGCAAGAGGGGTCTCACGAATATTTTAATACGAATACTTTTTAATAATGAAAGACACATTTTATCAGTCGTATAAATCGCTTCTCTTTGTTTTCGATAGGGCGAGATCGGCCCTCGAACGATATCCGGTGCCCCCAGGAGCACCAGGAGATGGGCCAGCCTCCGGCAACATGTGAGCAGCGGCAATGACGGCGGTAAACCCCGCGTCGAACTGCTGTTCGATACGCCGGGTTCCAAACCCTCTACGCCATCCTCGCAACCGAACACGCCTAATACACCAAAAACACCGCACACCCCACCAATTAAGAAGTCCAATTGGGAGGTCATCGAGCACTTCACCGGCGCGCCGCGACCCTCCATCATTACAGTGAGTTGTCGAGCCTTTTATTGAGTGTTAACGCATCGAAAATGTCCATCAAATCGATATTTTTTACATTTTTTGAATTAATACAATTAACACAACGTTTTAAAAATATATATTTTTGACCAAAGATAAAAAAAGAAAAAATAGCAGTTCTTTCAAATTATAAGAATATATTTGAAGAAATAAAAATGTCGATTTAATTGTTGATTAAAAGATAAAAGAAAATTGTACATTATATTACATTAAGAATTACAAAACTTGAGTTTATAAAAAAACCACTCGAAATGTACAAGAAAAGAAATAAATGATGAGGTTGATACAGTTTACAATTTATAAATTTCGGCCTATGATAAATATAATAAAAATTATAACAAAACGAGAATAAAATGCATGAAATAAAACGCGCGAACTGAAATTTATATCGATTTCATCGACAAAAAGAGGCCTCGTCGTTTATTTAAAAGTTCAATATCGGAACATCGCGTGCAACGTGATGCACGATGTCTCTCGCCTCCCTCTTGAAAATCGAACGGAACGCATCAAAGGGAAAAAGGATCTGACGAAGTGGTTTCGCCTTTCCGCATCGTTTCTCGTTTCCTCGTTTTGTTCAACGATTTGTAGCTTTCCCGATGGAGACTCGGTCGCGGTAATGGAGAAACGTGATGC
>JBCEZX010000005.1:4113159-4153670 GCA_039654345.1 Cataglyphis cursor | reverse complement strand
CCAATAGTAATGTATGCTACTAGTGAAACATGGATGATGACTGTGCAGGGCCCAAAGATCAACCAAAATGATTTGAACGACGGCGAGATAATATCCGAAGAAACCAGCAAATTTTGCATAGAAAATTGGGAAAGGGTTCATCCAGGACTGTAGTATGAATAATAATAATAAGATTAATTTTCATACTGACTATCGAAGTATTACTCGAGGGAGATGTACAACATATTTCGAAGCGCTGCATTGCAGGTATATAAATAAAAAATGTGTTAAGAAGCATACGTAGTAGAAAGATGCATTAAAATAAAAATTTTATCGTTTTTGCATTTTCTCATTCCTGTCTCACGTCGTTCGAATTTGAATTTGATTAAGTTTCATTTTCGACAGACGGGGTCCGCGATTCTTCGTGGATGTCTCACGATTCGCGTTACATGCAAATAACAGCAGCCCGCGCTTGGATAACGGCGATACCGTGCCGTGTAAAATTTAACGCCACCGTAATGCAATATGTCTACGAGTAAGTCTCTCTGCAAATGGATATCGTTGTGACGATATAAATTACAAACCGCTTTCCGCGTTCTTCCGAAATATCCCGCATCGATATCCGTTCTTCCCGTATATTTGTATAATCATTATCGATATATTAAATATACGCATATCATTATTTTATGTATCTAATATGTAGTTCTTTTTATATCTTTTATCTTATTCAATTCGAGACATAATGAATAAATCATTATGCATTGTAATTATATTATGTAATAGGAAAATATTGCATTCACACACATATACATTCCCATTCATATATTGTATCATAAAATGCGTATTTTATGGAGATCACATCGCGAATGTCATAAATACCATATAATATCATAAAATCTTGTTAAATGAACATTTTTCTTTTCGTCAAAGCTATGTGTTTAAATATATATTTAATGCAAAATTTATGTTACAATAAAAGCCGACGAAAAGCTCATTATAAAATGTATTATGAGCAAACTGCAAATAACTGCAGCTGCTTCCAAAAAATGCACATAGTTATAAATGTGATATGCTAAAAAACAGAATTATTTTGTATTTTCACCATCGCATATAAATCGCATCTCACACAGCAGGGATGTAAATCTATCTTATTCGCATTTTATAATTCTTAGAAATCAAGAAACTTTCTGCTTTTCTGTTTCCCACATTTTTTCTTTTGTTTTTTTTTAATAAATTTAACATGTTACATAATGATCGATCTATTATTGAACTTTGATATTTATTACCGTAAATTAAAATAAAATATAATTTAGAGATAGGAAAAGAAAAAGACAGAGTGGGAAAGAAGCCTCGTTATTCAACATATTTGATCTACTTTCAAAAATATTTTCCTATGCGAATGTAATGCATAATCTATTGAGTGCCGTTTAAAAGGGGAGAAAATGCCCTGCGGATATTTGTGACGTAAATTGCAAACATAAATCGCGATGCATCTCTCGGTTTAGTCTCGTTTCGCGCAAACTGGCTCAAATTCACGGTCCAGTTTTCTCATGGTTGAAAAATAAGGACCTCGCCAAGAGAGATTTATTAATGATGATGTAACAGAGAGTGTGTCGTAATATGTAACGATCAAACGATATGAAGGATCTACCCCTTCTTTTTTTTTACGCATCCCCCGATGCCGGTCCTGGAATTATGTGAGACACTCATTAAATCCCCCCCGGAATGGCAGCCTCCTATGACTTTCTGTCATTCTAAGATCCTGCTAGCGCATGACTTTCAATATGCCGATCTAAGATCTACCCCCCAGAGCGAAAAACTATCTCCTTTTTTTCTCTCGATCTCTTATTTGCCATAAATCTCGTCATTCTGTCGCCTCTCTTTCTCTTGCTTTATCGCACTCGAATCCTATCGGACGCGACATCCGGATAATCGAGCGTTGATTTCCGTCTGGATGCAATTCTACCGCAATTCATGGAACGCATTCTGTGACTTTGCCGCTGCGATTGAATGCCGGGAACAATCGCGACGGGATGACAAATATTGAGTGGATTAATTTGATCGCCAGGGGAGGCATCGAGATGTAGAGAAAAGAGGATCGGAATAAATTTTGCTTAAGTCGTTTCGGGCGCTGTATTTATCGGCACTGCAATTCCCTTCATAAAGAAAAAAGGTCTCACGGGGTGGAAAGGAAAATTAAATGCAATTTTAACTTCAATGTTTGTTTATAATGTGTGATTAAAAAAGTTGCGAGTTTTAATAAAATATATCCTCCACCTATCACACTGGCTCTCATTTGCCTTTTCTTTAGTTTTATTTTAGAATATCATTAACATTCTTTTAGATTTTGATTAATAATGTTTGATATGACGTATAAAGTTTATATATCTTGTATATTATAAATATTATACGTATTTCTAATTTATGCATATTTTCTACATATTTCTTTCTAAAATCTTTTCTATTTAAATTAAAATTAAACTACTCATTTTCTGTATCATAAAACATAATGCTATCAATTTACCGGCGAATTTTCGATTAACAAAATATGTGGCAAATCTGTGATCATGTTTCAGGTTGAAATGCTGTACCAGCGCTACTTCCTACGTATGAATCAAAGTAATATGATACACGTGCTCATTCTACTAGTCGGTTTGGCGTTCGCATTGGGCCTACTACTTATCGCGAAATTGATGCTGAACGATAAGCCGCTCTTCACGCTTTTACAGAGACCTGAAAATTTGTCCCTTGCTATCACTCTAGTGACTTGTATCACTGTTTACGCCGGTAAGAAAATTTAACAATTAATTTTAACTATCAGAATCAAGTTTGCATTTGCTTCCAGATTTATCTAAAAATTTCTTGCTATAATAAAACTGCCATTAAAAAATTTTTGATAGAAATACTTTAAAATTTATAAATTTGAATTTTTAAATTCCATGCTTTTTAAAAAAGATAAGACAAAAAAATATTTTCAGAAATATATATATATATATATATATATATATATATATATATAATTATTTTTGAATCTATTTTATATAATTAAAATGTACTCTGATATTTTGTGACGTATGTACATATTTAAAATTTAATGCAAAAATTTTTAAAGCTTTTGAAATATCTATCAATTCATTTTTGCATGAAAATTTAAAATTTTACGATATTTTCGCAAAATATGTAGGATAGATATTAAAATTGCACTGAAATGCACACAGCATTGTCAAATATCACAAACACTAAATGGCATGCATTTTATCCAACACGCGAAGGAATATCGCTCGTCGTTTCTTCTACGAGCGATATTATGTTTTCATGCTACTCTGGCATAAATAATGCACGAAGAATATTGTCAACAAGTGCTGTTTTCTCCCGCAAGCGTCAGAAAGTACGACAGGGCTCGCTTATCGCATCGCAAAGCTCATTCTTTTGTCTCTTCTTCGGGATGAACTTTGACCGAGCAATATTGCAAAAACTTTAATCAAGTCGCTATCTGCAAAAGCTTATTTATGAAGACACATAACGCAGAAATTTGTAAAATTATGATAAATGATGAATCTTTCTGAACATTTTAATTGTAGAAATATCAATCTTAAACTGGGTAAAGAATCTAAATTATCGAAATCTCGGTCATTTATTTTGCATGAATTTATGCGAGCAGCCCTTTTGATACCCCTGAACATTTCCTCAACCATCTTTTAGCGTTACAGCTTGAAATTCCAGAACAATGACTGAAAATTTTCTCTTCTAGTTTTGGTGGCAGCCATCTCCAGACCGGGCATGAACGAGATATGGCTTGCGGGTGTCAGCGGTGCAGTGCTGGTCACTCTGTTGGCCCTGCAAGTGACCCTGAGTATTTATCTAGCGCGCCTGCACGAGACAAGCCGCGACGATGCCGAGGATTCGGCTTCCAGGCCGGAGGATCTTCGAGCCGGTGGACCCCTCGCCGCCACTTTGGCGGCCTGCTTCTTCATCTACATGGCCTACGCTCTTCTGCCGATCAGACTCAGGCACGCCTGCATCGCCGGGATTGTCTTCTCGGCCACTCATCTCATCGGAGCCTTCGTGCTTTACCCAGATTATCCATCCATAACAGCACACGTGAGTTTCGCCACACTTTGTAGTAGCCTTCGCACATTTCTTTTTTTATATATGTCAGTGCGTACTCGGTTATTTAATTATACGAGATTTTTAATAATGAAGATAAACCATCTTGTAAGTTCTTGAAAATTCTTTAAACTTTCGATCCGGAAAACCCTTAATGCTGTTTTTTGACGTGTGATAAAGTTTGAGAGATTCTCATTTTCATTGATCGTATAATTGAGTATTGAATCTTACATAATTAATACCGGTTTTGACGATTCTTGTAATATGACATTCTAGCACTCTAGATTGAAATTTTTAATGAATTCTTGAAAATTCATGTTCCGTATCGTAATAATCTAAATGAAGTATACTATTAAGACCGATCTTTTAAAGTACAAAGATATTTGATAATAGATATGCTATTAATTTAGATGATTCAATGTCAAAAAATTTCGCTTCGCTGCGATCAATGTGACAATTATGAGCCGTAGATCCGCGTTAATTAGCGATCGAGTTGTACATATACTACTATGTATCGTACAGCAATTAGCGAAAGTAGGTTATAACTCGATGATATTAATTAATCAATGTTACGCAGAACTGTACAATAAATTGTACGTTTCCGTATAATTCCGGCATATTGGCACGCAAATCTCAATCTGTATTTGCCATCAAGATATTAATTATTTGCAGAATTGTACCGAATTATTATATATTATCCTGCATGTAAAATATTATTCCGAAAAATTCCTTAAAATTTTTTATGACATTAAAAATTGTTTAAAAAAATTAAAAATTGCTGAGAAATTTTTTTTAATATTTTATATGTTCTGTACATTATAGATATTTTTTATTAAATAATTTAAAATTTAACGAAAGAATTTAAAATCGGACGCAATTATATCTATTTTTATTTTATTATTATTATCTTTTATTTGAAATTTATTCGCATTATTATTTCCGATTTAATTCAATATTTGATAATCTGATATAGATACAGAATTTCTTATCACGTGAAATAAATACATAAAATATTTCTTAAACGTCTCGTGTCGCGACATATTGTAATTGTCAGCGTGGCAAATGACGGCGTGGGAATAACAAAATAATTATTAGCCAAATTGCCTCTGTAATAAACACACATCATGAGAAATAGGTAGAATGCACGAAGTGCGTGGCACAATATTCAGCGTATCCATTTATTAACGGCGAACAAAGTGTACACAAATACCTAAAACGAGGTGTGCGCTTCGCAAATAGCTGGCTTTCAAACTGAATTGGAAATCTAATTAGAACAGATTTCAGTCTGTTTCGATATTTGTCGGAGCACGTTTTGGCATGTTATTGAATCACATATCTATGGTCCGAGTTTAGCACATAAGTATATTTGCAAGTTCAATATAAAAGAAAAGAAAAAAGGTAATAAATAAAGAAAATAAATTATCGCCATCAATATTAATGGGATAAAAATATCTATTACGAGTAATATTATTCCTGAATCGTTTGAAAAATTTTTAATTAAAAGTTACATATATAAAGAAGTAAAACGACAGATCTCTGTATCAAAATGTTTGTGATCTCAAATAACTTTCCAAGAACGTTAATAAACTTTGAAGAATTCATTTATAATTAAACAAACGCACACGCCGAAACAAATAAATCAATCATTAAGATGGTATTTGTGTTTATGTGTACGTGCCTATTTTTATGCGACTGAATTCATTACAAATCTCATTAGCTTTCTCACTGAGAGCATTCCAGAGAGATATCCCATTCTCATGAGAGCTAAAGAAATAAATCAACAAAAAGCTAAGAGAAAATGAGCTGCGAGATGTCAACCCTGTTTATTGCGAAATCTTGTGGGAAAAGTTTAGTCTTATTGGATCTCCCTCCAGATGGATATTTCCATCCGTCAAAAGCCACCTGATTTCTTTTTCTTTCCCCTCTTCACACACTCCAGTTTTATATTACATCAAAAACTCAGAATCCTACGTAATTAAAAAGTATCGAGATTGCACTCTTTGTTATCATCGTAAAGATGCTCTATTCTTTAAAGACAACACCATAGTGCATGTAAACAAATTAAAATCTATTAGTAAAATAATTTAATATTAATAAGAAGTCATATGTGTGAGATTTTATTGCCCTCGCAATAAAATATAAATTTTATTTATTAAAGAACGTAGTTTCTAAAATAACGCTTGTAAAAAGAAATCACGAGTTTCTGCAACGCGGGTGCGGTTAATTAACGAAGTGCAGTGAACGCGAGTCACCTTTGCAAGAGAGATTCAGAGTATTATCGCGGAGAATCGAATTAGCTCTTGGAAAAAAGAGCTGTCAAGCTATTATAAATTAATTTAAGATTATAATCCAGTCCTTACAAGAAATGCCCACATGATTTCACAATTTTCTGTTATCGTAACTATAAAAATATCCTTGAATATTAATCAGCGAAAAGTTACGTGTCTTTTTAGAGAAATTTTTTAACGTTACAAAAAAATTAATAAAGGTCGTTTATAAATCTTGCGTGAAATCGTCTTTATACTTGAACCATAAATTTGAGTTATTCTGAAATCTAAATCTGTTATTAAGAGTTATTAAGAGTTTGAAATTTGCGAATAAACTGCAAAATGAAAAGGGAAACACGAAAACCCTACAAATATATATGTACATAATATATAAATAAAAGTTCAAACAGCATTACAACTATAGTAATATAACGCTACACAACTTTTTATTACGGATTGAGAATGCTAGTAAACCAACTCTTTTATTACGGCGATTTGATGAGGAACTGTGAAATTGTCACACCGAGTTCCACGAATCGACCAACAAGTCGTAAAAATTTTACATCAATGATACAATAAAACACAATCGCGCTTGACTTACATTACATTGTTCTTTTTTAGATTGTGTAAACTTATTTCCCTTGCAAGAGACAGATAATGACATTAGACCTCTTAATGTAAATCATAAAATGTAGAAAACTTATTTATTAAAATAGTTGACTTATGAATACTGTAAGAGATTTCAAAAATTAATTTGCTCTAGAATTTATGGCGTGACGCAAAAAGTGATTGTAAAAAGGTACTAAAATTAAATTAATAGCAGTAAGTAGCGCAGTAAACTTTATTACTGTTTGCATAATTTATGTTTATTACGAAGCTCTCTCGCGAAACATATTTTATTAGACTATTTTATCTTAATTATTTTTTTTTTTAAGTTAAAATATAAATCATGTTAATTTTATATGCTGCTAAAGATAAATTGTGTAAAAAAAGATAAAAATCATATTTTGCATGTGCACTATCCGTCCGTTTAATCCTTCAAGCTACAACTTCCACGTGTTTAGCCTGGATAAAATGGAAGATACTACCTGCCTCTTTCCACTAATCGGTTTATATACTGTGTAATCCATTTGATGATTATACCGGGCGTCATGCGTCATATCCATTAAAAAAATATAATTATATTAATAATTTTTTACATATTTTGTCAATAAAATTTTTCATTCTATATCAGTGAGATATTTTTTTTTTATTTTATATTATTTTATCATCTCTTCGCACAAATATATAAAACAAAATGTGCATAAATAAATATGCAAATATTGCTTTGACAAACATTTCAAAATGCAGCTTGCGAAATATGATTTATGCAAATTTTTTCAGCGGATTATGCGAAATATCAGATATTTTATCAAACTCGTTTTACGATATCTTAAAAATGGCCGGTTTACTATTTTAACGTTACATAAAAAATTGGAAAAATATCAAAGTTTGATTCTCTGAGGTACGAACGAAATAACAGACAATATGCAAAATAGAAATAAACAATGTGTTATTAATTTTTATTTTTTATTCGGCGTCTTACTCTTGACAATAATGACAGCTTTATTATTATCTTTTATTTTTCAGTTTACTTGCGATCTAATTATTAATTTTATTTAACACTATGTAAATGTTACTTATTAATTTTGTCTGCGCTAAGGATGGTCTCAAAAAAATATCGAAACATTCGCAACTATTATTATATATATTTTTTATTCTTTAATAAAGTCAATTGCGCCCTATACACTGCACTGATTCCTAATTGCCTATTCTAATGCGTTCTTAATTGCTTTTATTTTTTATAAAATCAATTTCACATCGTTTTGATATTTACGATTCTTTTCTCGAATAAAGCACATTAACGCGTTCATAAATCATTTGAGAAAGTCTTGTTATCGGCGTAATTCGGCGCTCTTTCTTTTGTGTCATCAATATATGAAAATCTCGTATGACGCGCCGGCCCATTGAATAAAACATCCGTCGGCTTCTTTTTCGCCGCGGGAAACGAGAAAGACGTTATTTACGAGAATCCACCTGTCCGTGTTTACCAAAGGACATTCTAGGTATTTTCGGCACTCGAAAAAAGAAAACACGCGACACAAAATACGTATATCTAATGGCGCGCGATGTGACGTGAGGGAACGTTCCTTTTTCACATGACAGACAAAAAGAACAAATTTGGGATATTGTTGCTAACAACACATATTCATTTAATATCTTTGTCCGTGAATGTAAGATCTGTCTTTGTATTTTGAAAGGTTCTTATTGTGCGCTTATTTTTTTCTTCTATTTTTATTTATTAGCAAATTTTTCCTTCTCAAAATTTGTTTGCTTACTTTAAAAAACAGTTTGTTATTGAAATATTCGAAAACGTTAAAGTTCGATATGTGCTCGATCGCATGTATAAACACGTTTTCAAGTAACACTTCTCGTTTTGTGTGTGTATACGTGTGCGTATATACGTGTGCGGATAAATATGCGAAAAATAGCAAAACTAATATATAGATTGAAGAATCTCTTCTCGGGTTCGTTATTCGAGTTGTTGATGAAAATTGTTCTGCAAAATATTAAAATATTCACTGCGTCACAGAAATTTCGCAAGTGCGCGTTTATTCGGATTACTAAAATGATTATCGATCGGATAAAATCGCGGACTCGTTCAGAAAATTCGGATATTTTAAATTTGGATAATTATCGATGCGAGTGCATCAAATAATTGGTTCTGCTCGTATCGATATAAACTTATTGTTTTAATACTTTAAATCCTTCAGCGTTGAACGTATAGAGAGGAAAAAATAAAAAAAAAATAGCTGTATCTCTGGTCACTAAATGTCGAAAAAAATAGCGTCTATTTAATTAAACTGCACAAGAATCAGAAAAAAGAGAGAAAGATATGAACTGAAAACGTATTGTTTTGAAACATGCATATGTAAACAAAATGCATAAATTATTCAATTTATTAAAGACGTAAGAAGAGAGATAATAATTTTTGTAAGAAGAATTTTCTTTCGCAATTTTTTATCGCATCTAATTTACAAGAGAAAGACTTATTATTGACAATTTGTCATCTGATTACTTATTCTCATGGCTTATCGAATAAACCCTCTCGTAAAATAGAGATAAAAATTAAGAAACTTTTCATGTTATTCTCGAGTTAATTAAGTACTAATTACTATAAACGAGCGCCGTGAGGGAAACAAGATTTTCCGGAGACTTTGTTTCGAACTTTTAGTCGGATATTCCGGATAATACTTTATTATTTTTTTTTTTTTTTAAGTGGTAAAGAAAAATTTCACGTTGATAATCCGCGCGTGCAAAATGGATCGGATATACCGAGAGTGTCGCTGTTATATCTCCTATATACCGTAAAAATGGTTATACAATGAGTGAACGAACAATTCGTTTGCTTCTTTCTTTTCACGTTGTATCAAACATTTGCGTTATAGTTTCATGTACGAATATTCTTTGATATATCACTTTCACGATTGAATCATTTGAATGCTAACAAGTTTTGTTTCCAATTATTACAGCGTGTACATCTTCCAAATTTTAAGCGAATATTCACATTTATTTTTTTTTTTTTTTTCATTCACCTTAACACTTTGCCGTCCGCACGTCTCGTAAAAATTTATTCGCTTGGCGCCGGCAGCGCTAATTCGCGGATTACTTGGCTTGTCGCCGGCCGTTCTTGACATTATCGGGAGATTATAAATTGTTAAGTTTTACTAATCTCATCGTTAGTTCTCATAAGTTCTCAACACTGTTCCCCTACTTTCATGAAATTTCGAAGATTGGCCGTTGATCGCTATTTTGCGCACGACACCACTGTGGTGTCGCCGGCCGTTGACCGCTATTTTGCGCACTACACCACTGTGATGTCGCCGGACGGCATAGTGTTAAGATAAGCGTTATTGCGCAGAACCGCATTGCGTCATAAACTGCAGATTCATATGCAAGGTACGCGTGCGATTGTCATTAATGTTTTTAGGAATCATAACAGAAAAAGTACCAATACGTGACAGTCGCCGAGCTCAAACGATCGAGATAGGGATTCGCCGGAAGCGGAATATACGCCAACGAAATGCACCGTGGATAAAAAGTGCTCACAAGTATATCGTACGATTCGTATGAACGATATATCCTTGTGGGACTTTGGACGATAAAAAATTTCATTTCATCGGTTTTACGTAACGATAATTTAAAAATATCAAAATGTATTATTTTTATAAAAAAATATGATGCGTATATGTAAAAACGTCAATATTATAGATTGCGAGCAAAGCAAATTTATTTCAATTATCTTATTCGTAGAATTTTATTTATTATATATTTTTAGAAAATTAATAAAAATATATGATTGTACTTTGGCTTCTCCCGTAAATTCTACAAAACATGCGAAACAAAATTTCTATTTTTCTCTCTTTAATTTGAATTGCATCAATAGATAACAAGACTTCTCTAAACGATATATGAACGCGCCTAGATATACTCACTATTCGAAAAAAATAAATCATAAACTGCAGACATGGAAAAAAAAAGAAAAAAAAAAAAAAAAAGAAAAAACCGAATGAAAAATTATGCTGTCACGTACGATATCGGTGGTGCAATACTACGTTATTGATTAAGTTATATATCATCGACGAATATGTGTATAACGGAAAACCCTTGTGGGCAAAAATTGAAGAAAATCGTCAAATGTCAAGGTTATTTATATCAAAAGTAATATAATAATGTTTTTTTGACTACGTTAATAATACTTCTTGGCACTTTATTGACGTATAAAATGGTGGAACAAAATTAAATTTATTTTTATGTGTAATTAAAATTGATCGTTCATACACGAAACTTTATACCTACAATGGCATACCTGGCTTCTCCGCGTCGATTATGATGCAAGGTGCAACATTTGGCGCAGTTTATCTCGCGACCGTTTGTTGAGAGCATCAGTCTTAAGTGCCTCTTTGTAAAATCACTCTATCCGCCATCTCGTGCGCATTGATGGACCGCGTCTAATCGAGCGGAAATGCGAAAAGAGAATCGTGACAATTTGTGATATCGTACAGCTGCCGTTTATTTGCGGAACGTAGGAGCAAGCCCCGGTGCGGAAATGAAGATGGCGGAAGTACAACGCAAGGTGCATCTCCGTCGTCGGAGTCGAAAAGCTTTTTCTCGAAATGAATATTGAAGGCAAGCATCGCGAAATGTGAAAGCAAAAGCAAGAGAGAAATGATAAAACGCGAGAAAAAAGAGAATTAATAAACTTTTTTCCTTGATGAAGATGCAAGATGCGTCTTCATTGATTGTTTTTGATTGCAAAATGTTATTGAAATATAGGAGAAAAGTTAAATAGAGCTTGATTGAAATTGATTATTAATTTTTTTTAATTTTATAAAAAATATACGAAAATATATGATTTTAATAATGTATTAATCACGCGAGTAAAAATTTTCAAATATGACGCATAATATGAAAAAAATTATAAAAAAAAATTATAAATTTATATATATAATATATAATATTTTAATATAATATTATATATACATATCTTAATTTTCTTATTATTTATTCTCGTTAAAGCTAAATTTTTTCTGTTTAATGTAATAAGATATATTTACTTGATTTTTTAATTAGTTCCTACAAAAATATTAAATTGACCATACATACTTTATACATGACCGACATAATTACATATAAAATCATAAATTTCTTCTACTTTGTGCTGGTTGGGATTTCTTCGCGCTAACAGATTTATTGCAATAGTTTCTTAAAGCCAAGTTATTTAATATTAAATATCAAAAGTGAGAAAGAAGAAAGAAGTACGAAAGAAGTATTTATCAACAAAAGATATATTGCGAAAATAAAAAAATTAAACTTCAAAAATTTTTGAACGTTTGCTAGGAGCAAGTGAATAACGCGAGACCGAATGTTATTGATTAGAAGCTACAATATGTCATTCGCTGTCGCGGAAAGTTCTCTAATACCATTTCTTCTGCGAGCAAACTTGTCTGAATTGATTTCTCCGCCGTAATTTTTTTTTTTCCCTTCGCGAACGAATTGCCGATTGTACGATGAATCGATGGTAATCCCACGAGATGGAAATGCGGCAAGACAAGGTTTTCGCCTCTCCTTCCTATTAACCTCATTGCGTCTCCCTCCCGTCCCTTCACCCAATGATTTCAGCGAAAGAGCACCCCTTTCGAGTGCCTTCGTCGCGTGTTATCCGGCGAAATCCCTGACGCGAATGTCGACAAAGCCTTTCGCCGCTTTTTTCACCTCAAACCAGCAACACGCAACGTGTGTTCTCTGCGCATCTCGACGTAATCAACATCGGCATTTTGCGCATCCCACATAACCGTTCGCGTTATAATCCAATCTCATCGCGGAATAAGGTTCTTTCGCGATTATTATCTTTTGCGGTTATTATCGCGAAAATTAGTTTGAAAGAACGCGAATGTGCTTGAATTTCGCTCTCTATTCCAACTTGCTTTTTTTTACGCATCCACCTCGACAAACGTCGGTTTTGCACGTTTATAGAGAGATTACTCGAAGTATCTAATTATTTTTATCCTGGTTTCATTGCGGTTCGAGTTTGGAAGATGTGCACCTCAAGGAAACTCAGAATACGTGTAAACGTCATAATATTCCACCGCGTGTAAGATAAATTGAAGTTCCTCGCGGGAATAGCTAGTACAAACCACTCGATACTAATCTCGAGAAATGTTATATTAATTCATATTAATTAAAATTCATGTTAACTATTCGCTTAATATAATTATACTAAGAATTATATGTCTATAAAATAGCTGTCTCGCGTATGAGTTAATTATGAGAAAATATTTTTAGAGATATGATATTGGATTTTTTATCGCAGAACAAGTTCATATATAGTTCACAGAGAGCAAAGTCTGCATTTATAAAACGACCGTACGTCAAATTCAATTTTATATAGCAGAAATAATAACAAGTATAAATTATCTCTAAAAATATCAATTACAGTTTTTACGGAAAATATGTTAAAATGGATAAAAGTATATTAAAGTAATCTCTAAAAATATCAATTATAATTTTTATAAAAAATGTCTTAAAATACTAAGTACATATATTATTTATCGTTATTACTATCATTAGCTGGTATTTTTATTTCGATTCGATTCAAGAGACAGAGAGATTCTTCCCATTATTTCATTCCTGTCGACGTAATGGTTCGATTATCGTTCTCGTCAATTTTTTCACGAGAGAGAGCACCGGCTGTTTATCTTTATTCGAAAAAGACATCGGAGTAATGCGATAACCATTTAACGTTAACGTGGCGTCACAACGCGAGTAGTTTACACCGCAGGCTATATTTGGGCTAAATTATTTTAGTAACAAAATCGATAGTTACTGTGGCTATTAAGATACATACACGGGTCGACCCTTCGGAATGATCCTCGGCACCTTGGTTTTCTCGTGATCGTCGACGGGGCTGCCCACGACGAGACGAGATCGCGTTACATTTTTCGAATGGAAAAGATCGTCGAGTGGGTGGCTAAGATAAGGGTCGACTCCCTTCGTTCCTCTCATCGCAAGAACTCCCTTCTTCCCTTTTTTTTCCTCGTCCAGGAGTCAAGCAAAAAGAAATTACAACGAGGAGGGCGCATCGTCCCACGTGGGAAGATTGTGAAATATTTAATAAGCCTAATTCTCGCGAGAGTAACCCTTTTACTTGACTTATTAGCCCGTAAGTAGACAGGGCGTGAAAAACGATGTCGTTGACTGTCTGTGCTGACAGATTTAAGTGATCTCGCAATTTATTATTGAGAATATATTAATATAATTGAAAAGAATTTCTGACTATAAATATACATAATGAGATTTCCCAACAATGTTACTGATCAATTAAAAATAATGGGACAGAAGAAATAAAAATCGCTGTAATATACAAAGTGCCTTCTTAATCGTTTACATGTCCAGATCGTTTTTCGATATTAAAGATCGAGTGTGATTGATCGTTTACGTCATCATCGTTTGCCAATGGTGATCTAGTTTCACGGTTATCGGCGAAAATACTCGGCTAAAGAGGTGAAAACTCTGTTTGCCGAATCGTTTCTTTTCGTAATATTTAAGCAAAAAGTTAATTTAACGTTAGTTAAATTAAGGCAACGAATTATGGCGAATCGAGGCGAATCGCTACGAAAAAAGTGCGTTTAATTTGCGAAATGACACGGAAGATAACAAAGTGAGAAGTGCGTAAAAAACGTGGGACTTATACGAGAAGACAATTCGTTAAATAGAACGACTTATTCAAACTTGTTACCGCCAACGGGCTTTTTATTTAGGGCTTATTTTCTCTTTTATCTTTGCGTCGGTTCTTTTCATTTAACGAGAATCTCTTTATCGCTTTTTCCAGCCGAACGCCAGCCATGCCAATCGGAATCGTTATTCGATTTATTTTCGTCGACGTAGAAGTTATGCGAATATCAACGAAACTTTACATCGAATTTTTCGCGCGATTTGTTTTGCAGCCTAGATTAAAAATTGTAGCTCTGTTTTCGCATTCCGTTAATATCCGGTTTTTTTCCGAAAAGAAAAAAAAAACGCCCTGCACTTCCGTCGCGCAATCGTCGATTACCGAACTCGGCGGAAATCAAATGCAGAATTGCATTTCTTGCGGAGAAAAACGAACTTATGGAGTTTCCTGTATACACATCGGGCTAAAGTAATATGGAAATAACCAGATTAATACACAATTAGATAATTATTAAAATGTCAAATTTATTTTAATTTTTTAATAGAGTTTTATTTTTTAATAGAGTTTAATTTTAATAAATAGAGTTTCTTAAAATATATATATTTTATGGACTCAAAATTCTTTTATAAAGATTCAAGACTTATATCTGTGAATTTTAATTTCATTTTGCTTTCTTTTTCTGCATTATTTTTCTCCACAAATGTTTATAAGCATATTTTTATAGTCCATGTCGAGTGGTAGCATAGAATAAGAATTACTCAGCAGAATTTACAAGCTTCGCAAAAAACTTTTCTTTGCCGTTTCATCTTTGCTCATTATCATTTCATTCATTGTTTATCATCTCCGCGCGCGCGAAAAATTTAATTATTTCTTTTTTAATTCTAGACTTTATAACGCGAATGTCGGTATTTAAATATAGAACTCACGCTTCCATGGAACATACCAGCATCATTTCGATGAATATTTTATTCAGAATAATACCATGCCGGATAATAATAAAACGATATGTCAATTTTCATCAATGGTAGATTTTAATCGCTCGTGTAAAAACACGCGAAATGCAATATATGGCATCGATAGTTTTATAATTTCGGGAACGATAAAATTCCAAGGAGCTAAATTGAGCATCGTCATGGTAACCGATCGCGTAAATTAGGTGATAATTGCCACGTGCACACTTGCACGTATTTCCGGTGCGCCGCAAACGTATTTTGTCGCGTGCATGCACACGTAGGTGTGTAAAATGCATCCTCGATGGACGCCGCAATAAACGCAGGCAACGCTGGAACGAAAACGCGAGAACAAAGGACTGAATGAAACGATTTCGCGAAAAGACTTGTGCCATTTCGACGACGGAAACGTTCGTTTAGTCGTTTGTTCCGTTCGCTTTTAGTACTTCAAGCTTGAAAAAGGACAATGCATGACTATACGAAGAGACAAATCTTATTTCGCAGAGAGAATGTGCGTCGTGCGAATTGTCAATCCCACGAGATGCATCTCTCGCGTCAAAATGCGAACGCGTGTTATTAATTACCTCGGAAAAAATTAAAAATGTTTAATATAACATTAATGATCTAATGTTCAATTCATTAATGTTGATTTTAATTAATCCTCGTTTAACTGTTCCTTTCTAAAAACGATTGAAAAGAGAGGAATAAATTGTAGTGTAATTACGTGTTGATCTCTAACATAATTATAAAACTCACTTTTTTTGCCATGAATTTTATCAAGAAGCCTCTTGAACTCGTATAAAACATTCCATGAGATCGCTTTTTTGCAGGTCATTTTTGGAGGACTACTTTAGTCCACAAACGTGAACTTTCGACCGCATTTGTGATTCGCGTACGTTTAATTAGATTACACGAGAAACTTGAAGGAACTTCGACATAGTTCTGTCTAAAGTATGTCATATATCTTTCACGACATCAACGCGATTTTTGATTTATGTTTTCAATGAAATCAAGAACTACCTATGTACCTATTTACCCACGAAAGTCGAAATAAATAAAGATTCGAAATAAAAAAAAATTTCGTCACAAAACGTGACAAGGTAAACTCAACGCTCTGATAAAAAAAAAAAGAAATTGCCAGAGACCGAAGTGATTATCTCTCTCTTTTCGTTCGGTGCACGATGTACTTTTCTATTTATTTATATCCTTCGCATCTCTTTTCCGCGAACAAAATCCAAATGATTATTTTACTGTGTATTTTATTATATTTGTTCTGGTTGCAGCTCGCGGCATCAGCTAAAATAAATACGCATTTCTATTTTATGTAAATGAATTGTGAATATAAATAATATTGCAGAGATATACCAAATAATGAACAATTTTACTGATTGAATGTATAGCAGAAAAGCGTTCTTTTTTTAATCAAAATATTCTTTATTTTAAAAGAATTTGCGATTGCCAATATTAATTTTCTAAATAAGAAAAAAAAAAAGAAAAAAGACGGATTCATTTGAAAAGCAGAGTCATGCTTTGGTACTATTAGAGATAACTTTACAGTAATATGCAAACGCTGGACGTGCATAATCTACATAAACCGCAATGGATGCGGCACTAAATCCTCATTCCCGTAAATTACATGCTTTTTTTCTCTTTGCTTCCCCATATGTTTACCTTATTGCTTTCTTTCAGCAGATTTTCATCAACTTTCAATTAACGTAATGAGGAAGGATTATATCGCGACAAAATGTCATGTTAAGTTATTAAATAATGTCGCAATCGTATCAAGAAGTCATGACAAATAAAATATTTTTAAGTAATAAAAATATAAAAATGCGGTTTGCTAAATTTTTAAAGATTTAAATAAAAAAAAAATTATTGCACAAATAATAAAGTTACGAAAATTAGTAAAAATTTTGAAAGACTTTAAATTAGAAGAAAGTTTTCAAAGTTTGTACAATTCTAGAATATATCCTTTTAATCGTTGTAAAAAAAAAATTAAAATTAAATTTCCCCTCTTGCTATATCTCATCGAGAACATTTTGACCCCATCCATTTAACGTAAATACATTTTTTTAACTAAAATTAAAATAATGTTTTACGTACATCAACATTATTATGCTCATCAATCTTGATAAATGTTATCATTTTTCAACAGTTTTTCGTATTTTAAAATATTTAAATATATTCGCAAATATAATATCGAAATTTATGCCGGTTTCAAGTCTCGGAAAAATCGATAGCAAAGATATTCGAAAGTTTGAGACCGCAAGCGCGCGTTCAACAAGATGAATGCGTTATTCACGCTCTTGAGGGACGCTTGAAAACTTTAAGCGCGGGGATGATCCCGACATGCGCTTAAAATATCATCGTTCTAAAAGCGTGTATTTTGCGTTATGTTAATTGGTGCGAGCGTTATGCGACTCGCCGACGAGAATTATGAGCTAGACAAAAGCGACTTTCGATCTAATTACGAATTAATCACTAAGTTGCCAGAAAACGTCACGCTATTGTACTTGATCGAGTCGAAGCACGCGATCGAATTCAGTCGTGATAATAAATGACCGAACAGAGTCAAGTTGAAGAATCACATGTTAGCGATTCCACGTTCAAGTAGATTTTTGTCGCACGCGAAACAATAATTATAATTTATTAGAAATTTTGCACACAATGAGTCAGATAAGAGAGTGCAGGAACGTTTGGTACGATCTGTAACTAGGTTTAATATAACGATAAGGAACGATATAGTACTGAAGTTGACAAAAATTTCCAAATAGAGCTTTTCAAGTTACAGTAATTATTAATTTAGAAACGCAACGTCAAATAAATAAAAATAAAAAAAATTAAGATTTTTTTTAAATTAATATTACTAATCAGAAGAGGGTAAGAAATATTAAATTATTGTACGGGATCACGTTTCAAAGATTTCGATAAGGGGAAGTCTGTAATGTCCAAGATGGACCGGTGCAAGTACTATAATTACGACGCAATCTCGTAACAGGAAATCCGATCGCTGTGGCCCGTGATCAGGTTTCCTCGTAAAATCGCAACTCTGTGTCTACAGATTTCAAGGAAACAAAGAGAGCCAAAAAGGAGATAAAAGCCGAACGAAATGGAACGACCAGTCGACATTGAGATAACGACTCTCTTTATAAAAGAAACAATGTGAAATTACTCTCTTCTTGAAACACTCAGCAAAGGATTTTTATATAATATTAAAATATAAAAAAGAGAGAATTTATATAACAAATTCACGAAATAAATTATTGATTGATATATCTAAATTATTAATTTGTGGAAATTTTATATTTTAGGCAGATTAAAGAAAATTAAGAAAATAGGCATCAGTACGTTATAATAAATTTAAAGAACTTATATCATGAGATATTTATCAATCAAAATCAAAATCATAAAAATATAAATTCTATAATATATTTATAAATTCTACGACGAACATTTTTATTTTTATGTTTAAACATGAGTTTAATCTTTATCTCACGATGATTATATCCGCGGGACGAATCGATGCATCTTTCTCGAGGGTGAATTCTTACGAGGTCGAAAACGGAAGTTACGCGGATGCTCGGCAACAAAGAGTACGCGAGGTAAAAGAATAAAAAAGCAAATCAATATTTTTTGTTCCTCAGTACACAGTTCGACTCGACCGTCTTGTCGATGTTAATCTCGCAACGAAGTCCCGACGAAACTCTAATGACGCGAACAGAAAACATCAGCGAAGCTTGACACGCCGTACGCTTAATTGCCGCTGTCGACGAAACGTGGTGAAAATTAGAAAGGATTTAATTGTATGAGTTATCATTTTTCAAGCGGAGTCGAGCGAGCTTTTGACAAATAGTCTTTTCACGCGAGCCGCTTTTCGCGACACCTCGTCGCCCGAAAGCTCTCATTTATTTTCATGCATATAAAAATATAATGTAACATAGTTATAGATATAAACGCGTTGTTAAAAAGTAACTCGTGAAAAACAGAGATTTTTATTTGCACACATGAGAGATGTATTTTAGCTCAGCTGAGATCCGCGAAACTTCAAAGAGAACCGCTACTGATAACGCGAACAAACGTGATGACGTGTTAATAAAGAAAACCGATGGATAAAAGATTTATCACAACTACATGCAAAGATGATAACGTAAAACATTCAGATAAAACCAACTTCCTTTCATCAACTAATAAAAAAAAATGCCTTTCTTTTGGATGCGACAACACAGAAATTCTCTTAGATGATTTTAAATTATTAGAAAAACAACAACTAAAAATTATGATAAAAGCGCACGAGAAATAAGTAAAATTCTTCGATAACGAATTTAATGCGACATTGTTACGAGTAGAAAATAGATTTAAAACGAGCATACAGAAATAAGAAATTATGAAAAAGATGGAAAATGGAAATATATCTTCAAATATGAAGAAGACCTAGAGGAAATTTTTTTAATAAAGAAAAAAAATATTTTACTTGGAAACTATAAAGATGATGAAGATAAAAAATGGAAAAAAAAAATTAAAGCCCTTATTTACAATGTCAACTAATCCTAGATGGATCGTATGCAAATTTCTGTCTCGACATAAATAAAAGTTTAAAAATAGGACTATGCATCAAGAGAACTACATACAAAACTTTTTTTTCTTACGTCAGAAAATATAATCTGATCGTATCTTGATGCCATAAATTTTACTATTTCCGACTTTCGCAATACATCGAATGGTGTATTAAAGTTGCATATATAACTCGAAAAATGTCATGCAATAGGACGTGAAAGAGATGTGATTTTTCGTCTCAAAAGTTGAGTTTTATCCGTCGACATGCATGTATCGACTACTCTACCACGAAGACGGCAACATGTCCGCTTGCATCAGATTCATCGATAACCCTGATGGATCACTCGCTATAAAAATGCCAGCGTCGAAAGCGTGTTTTGTTGCGAAGCAGACCTGCACCGTCGCGATAAGAAAGCGTTATAAAAAAATTGACAAACGTTTTACAAAACGATCACGTCCTTTAATTGATCAGAAAAATAAAATTCTATATATAACAAATTATTTTATTATTTTCCTATGTAATATAATGTTATTACATTCAATTTTTTATGGCAATAATAAAATTATTAAAGAGTTAAAAAAGAATTAACAAGCCTTATCGTATAATTAATATTTATTTCAACAAAATTTTTTCAAGGTGATTTTTAAAAAATCATTTAATAAAGTCTTGCCCGATTAATTGTACGATTTATGAAAATTTTCACATGTGACAGATAAGAATCTTTCACCGTCCTTTCACAATTTTAATTTATTACGTATTGCTTAATCGTGCGAAGCAATTCTTTCGATGGATGCTTAATAAAAGCAAGCATACGCGTTTTAAGTGAACCGGAAACGATCGGTTGGAAAGTATTTCTAAACGTGTGTTGCCAGCAAATATAAATTTCCGCGTCGCGATCTATCACATCGCAACAAAAACAGATCGACACCGACATTTCTTGTAGTTATTCTTGTAATTATATCACTCACCATAATACGGGATGCTCTTCATAATAATTTCGATCTTCACGTAAGTCCTTTCCAGTCAAAGATTGACGATTGACTAAAAGTCTTTAAGACTTTTCACGTACGTGACCTATATAAACAATACGCGTCAAGTACATAAACAATGTTTACATTCCATGGCTGAGTTTGTTATTGTATCTGTGCGAGATCCTGTTTTATGTCTCGATAAAAAATTCAGCTTTATTGAGCGAATTATTCAATAATGAAAATATACACGTATATGTGGTGTTTAGCATTTTCATATATCTCGGCTATCGTACATCACAAATAATTTTTTCTAGTTGAAATATAACATATATATGGTAGACTTAAAAAACATTTCAGATTTTAAAATTTTGTAGGAAATTTAATTCTGAACAAAAAGTTTGCCATAAACATGCGTCAAAAAATGTTTCCTTAAAAAGTTAGCGCCAAAAAATCTCTGAAAATCGCACGGTTATTTTATACAAATATCAGAGAAAATATGCGTTTTTTAATAAAAAGTATCAAACAAATTGACAAACAAAATTTGTCGAAATGGACTGTAATGAACAATGTATTGAACTACAAAAGGAAACAATAGTTAATATCAAGAAATTTCAACTCAATTAAAGGCAAGAAAATTTTCACAATGGAAAAGGATGGAAAACAAATATTTCATAAGACATTTTTTTCACTCATCATTTTGGCAGAGCATCAAATTACTTACGTTGATTTTAAGAATGTGAAAGGAGATATCTACATATAATGAAACTTAGCTTTGAAAAGACGATATCTTTAAAAAGATATTAAATCTTTTCTTCAAATATTTATGTTTCGATATCAGAATTATACTGATATTCAATATTTTTTCTTTGATTTGTCACACATATATAAAAAAATGGGAAACCTTCGCGTCTCGAAAAAAAGGAGTTGTAAAAATGAGTACGGAATGTATCAACGCGAAAGAGCGGATATCTCTCAGTAGTAACGACGCGAATATATACGGCGCGAATATATGAGCTGCGCTCAGGTAGTAGAAGCCTGAATACGAAGCGAATACGTAAGTTATAGTATGCTCTTCTCTCGCTTCCTTTTCGTAGTTCGCATTACTCTCTGGTCTTTCGATAGTCTTTCGTGAAAGTTTCATCAATGAATACTTAAATTTTCACGAGCTATGAATTAAATGAAATCAAAATAAGGTATTTTTTAATTTAAGTTAACACCAATTCTGTTGCTACATTAAACGTACGAAAAAAAATAATATAAAGGATTTAATTTTGTGTATATGAAAATTTTTTAATAATTTTTTAAAAATAATTTTTTTAAAATTTTATATATATATTAACAATATTATATTGTATATTTATTTAAATATTAATCTTTATTTTTTATATAAATTAGTATACTTATTATTTATTTATTATTCACAAATTTTTGTTTGCGATTCCTCATTCATGTCACGATTGAAAATGATAGAAATAAATATGCCGTTAAAATGTGCGAAAATTTCTGGTCACGATTGCAAAATACTGTAAAGTTACGACAGATGGAAAAGACGGTGGAGTGAAAAAGAAGAAAAAATCGGGACCCGTCATCTCGCGGCAAGCACAAATCGGAAAATTCAATTGGCGTTCGAAGTCAAGAGAATTTTATCGCACGGACAGAAACGGGAAATATGACCGAGTAAGACCCCCGTTAAACTGGCGGTTTCACTGTCGACAAATAAAATTTGCACCTACTGAGAAATTTAGAGCTATTTATATATTAATTTATTGCCCTAATTCAGATTTTGTCGTTCGAACAATTTAGCAAAAATTCAAGTTTAAAAGAGAAGAAGACTAGCTTAATATTAAGCCAATTTTGATCTCAAAAAAATATTCGTAATAAAAATAATATTCAAATCAAATTTTTTTCTATTGTAATGACAGAATTGAATACGTACACATGAGCAAAGACGAGTAGATTATGAATGTCATAGAGCGAAGATTGAGAATGAGACCGCTAAGAAGAGCTTTAATGCCAGATTAGTAGCTATAAGCCACAGATCGGAAGATAGAAAGGAAAAAGGAACACGGTAAAAAAAAGAATGTCTAATACTGGATTAGAGCAAAGTCGAGAGAGACGAGAATTAACTATCCAACAAAAAGAGTCGACGAGCGATGCGACATATATATTTCTGTAAATCCGCATAAATGTGTGGAATTGGATTTGCAGGAATTCAATCCGTCATAAATTTCAAAGAATAAAAAACTAAATAATCGGCTTTTTATCGCAGTATAAATTGAATGAAAGACAGATCAAGATAAACACTCAAGATAAATTATTATTAAACTTTTAAAGAATAAAAAGAGCCGAAGAAAGGGAAAACGAAGACAGAAGAGACCTATTATAGACGACAGGAAATATGAAAAACGCGATGATAGAGATAAGAATTTAATCCTGACGATAGTTGCGATTAATTCGATAATATTGCGAATATTATAAGATATCAGGATCCACCCATGAATAATAGATAAATTAAAATGCATTTTTCTCTCTATTATAAGCGATTGAATTTCCCGATAATATGATTAAATTTGATCAATTTAAATTACAAATTAAAGTGAAACAGCGGAAAATAATTTTACCAAAGTCTGCGCGGACATACGATACGACGCGCAAACATGCCGAAGCGCATATTGTAACACGCGCGGTACATTCGCGATAGCGAGGGAATAGTGAATAATAACGTTGACGGACTGACAAAGTCACGCACACATGCGTGTAGGGGGGCGGCGGAAACGTTCATCGATTGTGGGAGATTCGCGTATATTCAACATCGACATCGCACAAAGGCCCAAAGGCCGAAACTAAATTGAATTTGATACGCGAAAGAAAGTGTGCTTGCGTATAAAAATTCTGAAATAAAAAACGTCATCCGCGCCAATCGATTTAGTCTCAAAACAAGTTATTTTAAACAACCATGATAGTGACAAACGAATTCTGATCATCAAGCGAAATGTATAAGATGTCGCATATAATATGATATAATCCTTTTATAGTAATATAATTATCGACACGTGGTGCAGGAACTTTTTCGCGTATAAGGAAGCAATAGGGACAAAGAGTGTTTTGTTCCCGATAAATATCTCAGCGAAGGTTCAGCTACCGATTGACACCATCTTTATTTTTAGATTATTCCCTAGCCCTAACATGCTCCTGTTACACGATCCAATAAACACAATGTGAAATGGAGGAGAATTAGCGACGACCCTCGCTTTCTTTTTCACGCCGTGACGGTCAAGTATTTAAGAGGGCGCCGGCTTTGCGGCGACAAAAATCGATGATCGGTCTCGGAATCGGTAGAGACAATAATGCGATGACGAAAGATTTATTCCGGTCGTCAAAAATCGAAATTTGCCCGTCACATTAGTCAAATATTTAAATAAGCTTGTGACAATATTTATTACCCGGAACCCTCGTCCGCATGAATAACGTCCATAAAAAACTTGTTATCGGAATGTTTTAACGGACACACCCACAGGGACCGGAGTACCTTTCGTCTCTTTAGCAAGTAATATCTTAAAAGTATTGCGTGCTCAGACTGCCTTTTGCTTGTCATAAAATCCGATGTATAATAAAGAAAATGATAAAATCACAAAAAAAAACGTTTTTTTCTATTGAAAATTTGTGCATCTGCTAATCATATATTTATAGTGTGCTGATGTTGTCTTGCAAATGATAAAAATACAGTTGAGCTATTAATATTAAAAGCCAATTGCATTTAAATAAAATAAAAATCATAATTTGATGAATATTAAAAAAGTAAAGTGAAAACTGCATATGCAAACCTGCTTTTCGCTCTTTAACAAAATTACATTTATATGTATATTTAATATACATGAAAATATATATCTTTTAAATTTCAATTTTTAAAGAAATTAAAATTAATTTTAAATTTTTAACTTTTTAAAAATTTTTTTTACTTCAAAATTCACTCCTTATTTTTAAACGCCTGAAAAGAATATTAAACAAATTATATATAATTTTTTATTTTGCATGACATAAATTCGTAAGTTCATTTTTCGTCATCGATTCAAGAACGAAATATCGCGATAAGGGATAAAAGACGCAGGCATTAATGCGTTAACTGTGCGTATAGTAGTAGTAATATATGTGATTACGCGATTAACAGTCGAGGTCGAACTACTGTAATTTGCCAAAACCATGTGACATTAAATTTCCCTCGCATCCTCGGGCGAACAGGAAAATTTCGTGGTAAAGGGCCCCGTTTTGTCAAAGGGACTACTCATTGAGTTTGCAGAGTTTCGTAGATGTTGTTGCGATGCACGACGATGCAACACACACAGGGCTCATAGTCATGTACGGACTCCTCGTCTAATGAAACCCGACTATCGGGTTATTATCGGGACACCTTGTACGGTGGCTTGTACCTTTTGCGCGACTCTTTGATCTATCTTAGGTTGAACAACTACCTATCGACGAAGGGTCGACCTCTCGTTGTACGTAGAATTTCAAAAGGGATCACCGGGTCCTGCACGAAATTGCTTCAAGTGACCATAAATTACTTGTAATCTTGGACAAATTTATTCGCAACCACCTGTAGGATCGTCACCTAGGAACCTTTAAGTCACTTATTTTTATAAGCTACGTTTCTTGGCGGTATTTTTAGAATAATAATTCTCTACGCGATCTAATAAAACCGATATCTCTTTCAAAAAATAAATTTTAATACACGATTTTTATATAAATATTATATATAAATTCTGAGTAATCATACTCGTGTGATATTAAATAATGTACTATAAGATAAAAAATTTCGGATAATGTCTTTTATTATATTTATTTTTAATCTGTTTAAAAACAGTTATTAATTTTTTAATCACTTTATTTCGTTTAATTTTGATGTTTCTATTACTTTTCTGGAGTGCACAATTTGATTTAAAAGTTTATGCACATTTACAATGAAACATAAGGCTTAATTTTTCAGATTTAATTTTATTGCACATTTAAAATTTAAAACATTAATGTAAATATCATTCATTCCTATTTATATTTGCACAATTTGCAATATTTTGTAATATCATACGAATACACAAACTAGAGTTAATTTTGAACCACAGTAAACGATACTTCGCCTCCTGTCAGTTTCCTGTCAAGATTGTGCCAAATAGGAGTATGTACAGAGATCAGCTTTGTATGAGTGGGCTTAATTATTTAGAGGTTTACATAGATTCTCGGGAGAATCGCGGTTCTCCTTCGATATTCGCGGCAAATAGGATCGTTGCGAATTTGAAACAGAGTTCTAATACAAAGCTCTGTTGAATATTGTACGTCAGAAAGATAAGCCGATCTACTCTCACATGTATATGCTTATGTTTGGCAGAGGGAAAAGAGAAAGAGAGAGCAACTGAACTGTTTGCGCTAATAAAGATCAAATTTCGTAAAAGGATCTGAAAAGTAAACGCAGCAAGCGAGATGCTTTTCATGACATATAATCAGCTGGTTACCTTGCAAACTACAAAATGCTTTCACGAGACTCATATAACAATCTCGAGAAGAAAATCGCATCTTACTCGATAAAATGAACAAAAGGCAATGGTGCATATAATATTTTTGATCACAAACAAATAAATAATTTTTGAGAAAAAAGATTAATGTGCATCAATCGTAATGAAAAAAGCATAGAAATAAAATAAATACTTTAATTTTTTAATACCGTTCTTTTCAGAATGTAGAAAAAACAATGTATGTAATTTTCGAAATTATCGAGCTCTATTCATAGCTTTAAATTTTTTTTAAAAAAGAAATTTTTTTTTGCTCAACGTATTTTTCAATGAATGATCAATATTCTTCCCCCATGTTTGACTAATATGAATATAAGAAATAATATATATCTAAAATATTATTAAATATATATATATATAAAAGATAGAATATATATCTCTCAAAAATATTAATGTAATTTATATCTTGATAATTATCAGAGAAAAAGAAAGAGAGAAGGATTTATTATATCAACAGTTTTTTACATTACTATTTGTAAGTTAGTTTGACAAAGCAGCCCTGCAAATTTCCCTTTGCAGTTAGTTGGCATGATATGGTATCTAATCTTCCGTAATTGTAGCTTCCTACAGTTGTAATACCAGCATAATACTGCATTTATCCCCGTATATAATGATGATTTCAAAGATACCCATTGAAATTGGCAAGGATTCCATCATACTGCCGCAGATTGCGACCCCAATTACGAGTCAGATAAGGTACGCGATTGAACGGGGTAGGAACATGGCTTTTCCAGTCGAATATAATGTGATTTTCCTTACAATTTTCACGAAACACTCTCATTCGAATTCTCTATCGAGTTAGAAAAAAAACATTTCTTCCCAAATTTTCACTAACAATAAAAATAATTTTCAATTTTTTTTGGAAATAAATACTAATGCAATGCTTTTAATATTTTGGCATCTAATCTCGATATCTAAGAATTATCTCATACAATAATTTTAATAACACATCAATATTTCTCTTTTTATTCAGTGTGAAAGAATCCTAATTTTATAAACGCGCAATAAGGAAATAATTAATATAAATATATTTCTTGAATGTCTTGAGACATTAGGAAAACCAACATTGAATTCAGTTAATCTAATCTTTAAATCTTTATTTCTGTTTCAGCTATTAAGTTCAATCGTGGTAGTTGGTGGAACAAATGTAGCTGGCGCACTAACACATCACCCTCGGGAATTGGCGCAAAGACAGGCATTCCTTGAAACCAGACAATGCGTTGAAGCACGTTTGACCACGCAGCGGGAAAATCAGCAACAGGTACGTTGCTGCATTTATGAAAAACTCGTGTAAATGCACGTCCAACTTACATGTTGCCCAACATAATATAATAAAAAAATTGAAAAATAAGAAAAATTTATGAAACATAATTTTAATAATATAAATATGATAAAAATAAAAATTATCATATTTATAATATCGAAATAACTAACTTTCTCTCTCTAATTATTTATGAAGCAATGCTGTTTTAGAAAAAAGACTTTGGAATGTAGAATTTTATTCATTAAGAAATATCAAAGTTATATTTAAAAAAAAAATAAACTCTAAATATAACACGCGCGTGTAAATAATAAATATAATTCAAAACAAAATTACTGAGAAGTTATTATTAGTGAGCCAAGAAAAATTGAGAGCCATAAAAGTAAGAGAAAATATTTCAAAAGAATCTCTAAGTTTCTTTTGAAAATGAAAATTGAAAAATATTAACCGAAAGGTCAACGATAAAATTTATCGATACGAAGAAAGGAACAAATAAAATCTTGATTAGATCTCGTAAAGATTGACCCAGGAAAATCTAATTTTTTATATGTAGCTAAAGAAATAATGTATCTCTTGAGAAACATTAAGCTCTCTATAAAGATATTTCTTAATACAAACTTTAATACAGAAGACCTTAATACAGAATTGTGGATTCGTTTCGATGAACTATTTCTATAATAATTCCCATAAATTATGAAAAGATATTGAAGCCGATTTAAATATCATAATTCTCTATTAACGGTAAAGAAATTGTTGCACGTCTAGAAATGACGCGATAATAATAACCGTGAGATTTATTTAAACGTCAGCTCCTTTTAATCGACATCAATAAAGCCATGTCACGGAAATAGCGATTATTATCTTATTCCTCTGGGACGTCATCCTACAGAAATCTCCAATAATTGATATCTTTATTAATTACTAATAATGCCATCACGCAAACCGCAACATGAGCATGTGAATAATCTTTGAGTTCATATACTTAGAATTCAAACCACCCGAACAATTCAATGAGAAAGCACATATTCTCAAAAATCCTTAATTGTAGGAATAATTAACATATGACTCTATTCTATCTAAATCTAAGTCAAAAAAGATTTTGAAGAAACTTTCATGACGAGAATAATTTGCTAAATATATTTTTAATTATTTTGACAAGTCCGGGAAAATATATCGTACACGTTTCTAGAAAGAAGAAATCTCAATAAACAAAAAATTAGTAAATATTAGTTAAAAATTATAAAATTAATTAAACTATGGAATTTGATCCTTTCAAGTTCGCATTACATCGCTATAATTTACTTGTGAATAAAATTCATATAATTAAGAACAGATGTAAAAATATTGTATCTTGTCAAAATACTGTAAAATCATTCCGTCTTGATAACTTGAGCAAACGAAAATTAATAGATAGGGAGAAAAACTTGGAGAGAATTTTTTCTGATTGTGACAACCTTCTTGCAGTGATGCAAGATATAACGTTTATAAATTCCATTGGAAAATGTTAAATAAAGGTAATAAAGGTTTAAGAAAATGCGCTGAATAAAAATCATAACAGTGAAATTTCACGAATCCTCGGATAAAATACTTTTTAAACGCTCTCGACGAACGAATTGTAAAAACGAACGAAGATTGATTAAAATACATCAGATACTCAACGGCACAATATCCGGTATGAATTCTATCAACTCGAAGATGAAAACGCGCTGCTGCGATTTCGCGTATATTTCGTTATCGGACATGTGATTAAAAATCTTTTTCACACAAAAGATGTAGAAGCAACAACGAGCGATTCCATTTCGGCTTTCATTCGGAAATTCAAAAGGATTCGCCAATAGAATATTCTCCATAAGCGACTTTCGTCGCAAGTAGATGTATATACAGGATTTATTCTCAGGAAGTATAAGTAAGTCCTTATCCGTGAATTTCTTTATAAGTATATGCGATCAAATTTTATATTTTATCGACCTGAGGCGATTTTACAAATAATCTTGCATCATATAAAGTTATATTATTTTCGAATATTAAGATTGGTGATAATAATATTAAATATGGATCTTTTTCAACTCAGCAAATATGACAATTTAATTGTCAATTTTTTAATATGTAACAAATATATATCTGTCATTTATCTGTCAAAATATATTGTCATTTTTAAATATATAAAAAACATATCTTTGCGTTTCATAATACGTTATAGTTGAACGAACAATGTTCAATGTACGTCTACATTTCTGTTCGAGAAATGTAAATAAATAATTTACACCAGTGTTATATTTTCCATGAATTGTTCCTCTCGCGCACAATCAACGACAAATTAACGGGAAGCAACGTTTTATAAAATTATTATCCCGCAAAAAGAGGTAATTTATTTTAAAAATAACACACTGAAACGAACTGCATCCTTGAATAGGTTTCCGTTTGATTCTCCGTTGAACAAGCGCACATTATTGTTAATAATTTTCGTGAAAACTATTTTGCCAGAGTGCGTTGAACAATATTGGGTTATAATTGTTAATTATTTTACAATATCGTGAACTCGGTAATCGCACGCGCTTACCGTACTTCACTGATGGTAATAGGAGCTTGGCATCGCGTGTATTAAAACAATATTGTGTGTGCATTCGAAAGCACGTGAATTCGCTCCGAGAACACGATTGGTCGGCCAATAAAGCCGCGGTGAATTTATTTTACGTGAACGTGTTGCCCAGCAGTCGAAAAATAATGGACGCGTTATTTGCGCAAAACTTGAATAAAATAGACTGATTGTTCATTAACTATTTGCTCTGCTCCAACGTATTTTTGATGCATTGTATTAAAGCACACATATACATTTTTTCTCTCTTTTTTTTATTGTTGCTTAAATAAATTTCTAAAAAAAAAAACAAAAAAAAATATACTTTGATCAAATAATGTTTTTGTCAATAATCCAAATATAATGAAATTCCAAATTTATTAAATTTATTCCAATTTATTTTTTCATTACGATATGCCTATAAATATAATATTTATTATTATATAAGTATAATATTTATTATTTGCATTTTTATTTTTTATATTTTATATTTATTGTATATTTATTTTCATTTATTTTGTTGAAATTCTGGTATAACTAATGTTAAAAAAATCTTGTAAAATTTATGTTACATATATGTAAATGTTACCAAATAAATTTCGTTTTTCAAAATGTATATTCAGTTACTTTTAACTCTCATTGTATACATAGTGTTTAAAATATCGCCATCATATGACAGATACACAATCGGAATTCTCCGATTTATTTAAAGCGACGTACGAAAATAACTGAAACCGAAATAATTGCCGGAAAGCAGCCAGGATCTATTAAAGCTAGCGTCTTATCGTACATCGCTCATAACCACGATGAGCCAACAACGGAATGGCTTTATGCTATTAATCAGAAATCTGTGACCTGTCGCGATATCTACCTGCTATTATTCGCGTCTGCTCATCGATCGTTCACAATCACTCAATATATGCGACAACATCGAACGTGCATGCTCGTTTAACGACGAACAATGTGCACCGAAACGCGCGCGTGTCAATATTCCTGTCTCTTCTCATCCGACAATATTGGTGAAGATCAATTCTCGAAGAGAACGCCAATATAACACCAGAAAATAACCCATTTCCAGAATTAAAAAAAGTTTTTAACAAAAAATTTTTAAATGAAAATCTTATTAAATTAAAATCCATTTAATTTTATTTAATTTTACGTAATTTTACTCCACTTAATTTTACTTAAATTTAAAAAAATTATGCTAAATAAAATTTTTTCTTTATATAATATTTAAAAAGTATAATAATATTTAATTACTAAATAATATTATAATAATATTCAATAATATTATAATATTTAATTGCTAAATATTTTTAAATTTCGAATATAAATTTTAACAACCCGTCAACATCATTAGCAGCATTGAAATAAACTCAAATCTCAATAAAAGCGACAGTCGTGGGATGCTTTACGTAGGATCGACATCAGATCGCGTTCGTATTTTATACGCAAGTATAACATACCGCGATTCTAAAAGTGCACAGCTATGTCCGACACGCATATCGACCATCAACGTAAAGCTTGTCGAACGCTTGTCATCGACTTTGCCCGCACTTGAGAAGTTCCCACGATGTTGACGAGCTCCACGTGTCGAACAAAGCGCCGCGCAATATTGCTTACCCGTGCAGTGAAATCGTGTTAGTTCGATATACACGATCCCCGCGGAATAGCGAAGATTACCCGGCTATCGTAAAGCTTGTTCATCCGATTCAATTCACAGTACTATACAATTTCCATTTCGATCGTGGAAACATCCATCGAAGTTACACGCAACTCGTACTCGTTTTTCTATAATATTTTATTTGATGGAAAAAAAGAAATGTTACTCTCTAAACAATTTCACGCGAATAAATATTGAATAATTCCGCAAGCTAAGATATTAAACGTTATATCTAAATTCTGAAGACGTAGAATTCAATTTAAATGGATACTAGAATTTTATTATTCAATCGCAATTTACGAGTTTGCTTTCTTTTTCAATCGCGTGTAATCTTCGAAGAACGCCTCTCACAATTGTATTAAAATAAATCGTCTAAGTGTTTGAAGAACACTCAATTAGATTGAAGAAAGATTCTCATTATGAGCAATGATTTGCGCAATGAGTGTATATATGTATATCTTGGATCATTATCCGAGTGTAATGCACTTTAGCTCTTAAGACTGTATTAACCCGTATGTCTCCCCCTCCCCTCCACATACATTGGCCTATCCATTATAATCCTTGATACACAGATTGCTCGAGAGAATCCTTCTCAAGGACTAACTCAATAATAGCTGTTATCAATCCATTATCACATAAATAGAGTGATTATTATATTATATAGTATAATATTAGCAAATGTAATGAAATGTAAAATTATTTTTGAATAATTAACAGAACTATCGTGCAGATAAAGATAGATGACAAACAAAATTACTAACATTTGTGTTTGTATTATGATTATATACAATATAAGTATATAACACACACACATGCTTTTATAATTAAATTTCTATACTTCAATTCATATTTTTATTATTCTACTTTATTATATATTTTATTATATACTTCTATTTATCTTATTATGTTTGAATTATATATCGAAATCAAATATTCTCTATGGCATTAATTTATTTTCCAGGAAAGACTTCTGCTCAGCGTATTACCCAGACATGTCGCCATGGAAATGAAAGCCGATATAGCCGGAAAGCCAAAGGATACGATGTTTCACAAAATTTATATTCAAAGACACGATAACGTCAGGTACGTCACATCGAATGAGAACTATTCAAAACACACGCTTAAAAAAAAAAAAAAACTTATTTAAAAATGCCACTTTAATATTTCGCAAATGAGATCCAATTTCATATTATCATAATTCAAAGAAATTATTACAATTTACATATATCAATAAAATCAATATAATGTTTTATGCCGAATTCGAAATGACACTCATAACCATTCGATCACACAATTATATTTAACTTCAAAATGAAAATTTAATGCGTTATAGCGATACCACGCATTCGATTTAAGCGTACACAGTTCCCAGAGAGAGAATTCTAAATCGACTGTAGTGGGTTAACATGAGACGTAACATTCGAACTTATATATCTGGCACTCCACCAAGCTCGGATCAATCTAACTTCTAACTTAACCGGCGAATTTGCAAACAGTAAACGTCACGTTCATTTGACTTTAATGAGTTTCCATAATCTTGCGATTTTTTATTATTAGCCCTTTCTTTTCTTTTCAAATTGTTTAAGCCAATATTTCCCTACGACTATAATTTTGTTAGTTGAAATTAATTATCGGAAATTCTTTGTTTAAGAATGATTGCCCAGAAATTGTTCTAATTAAATCCAGAATTTAATCATAAAATAACTGGTTTAAGATATTTATTTAATTTCAAATATTTCAGCATTCTGTTCGCCGATATTTGTGGATTTACCTCGCTCTCCGATCAATGCACTGCCGAAGAGCTCGTCAGATTGCTCAACGAACTTTTTGCACGGTAAGAGAAACGCTGTAATAAAAGAAAAGCCATCGCTATTTGCTCCAAACTTGCTTAAAAATTCGATGCATATTAAGATGAATAAATAAATCGACTACAACCGAATGGCTAATATCATTGAGCAACAAAAAATATTGTACTATTTTCTTTTCAAAATAAACACTCAATATTTTAGCTTTTATACATTTTTTCTAGCCACGAATTTTTCGGAATATCTATAAGATCAATATTTCTAAACATTGCCACAAAGAATAAAATATAGTTTCAATGCATAAATCTCAAAAAACCGCGCTATTCTAAATAAGATAAATCACGTTAAATTAACAAAGTTAATTTCATTTATTTGACTCAATATCAATTACTTTTTCTTCCCTCTCTTTGCAATATTGATTTCTTGAATCTCGTAAATATTCTTGTTCCTCGAGTTTACAGAATCCTCTCTTTATATCCGCGGACGTAAATCCCTTTTGCAATCTCGTAAATTGTATCTCTGATGAATATCATTTTGACACGCGTTTGCGTTTTGCAAACTACATACAAATCACGTTATTCTAATCCTCAAGTCGAATTACGTGATGTCGCCATAAAATTCCTTTGATTGTTCCCGGCTATTTTTATCTATACGAGAGAAATCTACGATGACAAATTATAAGTTGTATACGATTAACGTGCTATTTATGGAATAATATTCTGCGTGTATGTTTTCGACAGATTAATTTTTAGATATATATTTATTAAAATTTCTCCCATTATCCCCCATATTTTGATGAATAACGTCTGTCTCGTATTTGTATCGAGAGTTTCTCAACACCCTCCCAAGTTCTCCTCGATTGAATCATATTCCTCATGTCCGACGAGCCCTCGAAAAGGCTTTAGGTTTCGCGTCCCTGGTGACTTTTCGGGTCAATAGGGTCTACTTATCCTAGTACCAAGAGGGATTTGCTAAAAGGTCATAAAGGCAGCTTTCACGTATCAGTACGGGGCCGAGATCACTTTCTGGGCTTCTGCGAATGCAACACCTTCATTTCCACAAGAAAAAGCAAAATTAACTCTTAAAAAGAACATTTGCGCGTTAAGAGAATATAAAAGAGTGTAAATAGCGTGGAATTTCGATGAAAAATGTGAGGTAAAATTGTTCTCATCCTAGCATTATTAAAAAATAATTGTAATATTGCGTTATATCTTTGGATTATATTAAATAATAAAAATTAACAAATTGATTATTCATAAATGTTTTTTATGCAAAACATTTGCCAAAAGCATATATCTTTTATACACACACTGAATAAATAGTGAGTGTGTTGAGCATAAAATATTCCAGTATAAATGTTGAAGTAAAAAGCCCTATTATCGATTTAACTCTCGAGAAGATTTATGCGTTAATACGTTAATAATTAAATTATTTAATTGCCATATTTGCGTCGCGACTGTATACGCAGCTCCCCATCGAGACCGTTATTTCATGTATATATCATATTAAACTAGTTTAACATAATACATACCCTATGCGTTACGCGGATTTGCCGCGTGTGAAATATTAATATATCCCTTCCGGCACCTTGAATTAATTTCGTATAATACGCGCCGCACCAAGTGCGACGTTACTGAATATCTAATCTGAATAAACCGATAATCTCCCGGCTGTTAGGGCCTTACCTTTTGTCAACGTGCTATCTCTATCTATCGTTTCAAATTAATTTAATCGTATTTAACCCACGTAATTCTATTCAATCTTTTTCTTATTGAGTCAATCAAGTCAATGTCAAAAAAAATATAATAAGAATAATAAAAAATTTTAAATATACACTTAGAAATTTAATTATGAATGAATTAATGCAAAAAAAAAGCTTTAACAAAACATTTCGATATGAATAAAAATTACACGATATTATCTTTTCGCGTGAAATTTACGTTAGAAAAATATTGCATAAATTACATAGAACGTAGACTGTACATGGAAAAAAATAGTAGATATTTTTGTACACACATTATGTTGTTACAAACATGGCATCCGCGTGAGGTTTGACCGCAAAAATAATAGCGTTGTACGTGATATTTTTGTAAAAAAGATTTCTCTCGATTTCTTCGAGCTGAATTTTTCCATCAGAGCTTAAAGTTTCTTCGACATTATTACGTTTAAGTAAATCATGACGTTAAATTTCTCGGAAATATTCCGCAGGTTTGACAGGCTAGCCGCTGAGCATCACTGCCTCAGGATAAAGCTTCTCGGAGACTGTTATTATTGCGTTTCCGGACTTCCGGAGCCACGACCCGATCACGCTCATTGTTGTGTAGAGATGGGATTGGATATGATCGACGCAATAACGTAAGTCCGGATGTTTTCTTTACCCTCACATAAATCTTTATCTTTATCATATGTAATAGAGCCTTTTTTCTGTCGAAAAATATCCTGTATTTATATCTGTTTTCTGAAAGCGATATATATATATATATATATATATATATATATATATATATGATAAGTGATAATAAATAATTTAGTAGCTTTATGACGATTCGAAACATATCCGTATTTGACATAAAATAATATATATCAAAAATATATATCACAGAGAGATTCGTCGGCAATATTAAAGGTTCGCATAGTATTTCATATGCGTTTGATATAGAAAAAAACAAACGCAAGATAGAAATAGTCAAAGACAGAATATCGAAAGCTGCCCGGAAGCGAATTAAATGGATCAAAGTAACATGCGATCAATAAATGATGCTTTCGTTTGTATCCGCGAGACGACCGCAGAAAACTACCGAGCGTTGCTGTGTCCTACATGGTCGTGTTTTCATAAAACGCGTTTCACCGTCAAAGAGAAGATTTCCTTCGAGAGCGCACTATATGCACTCGCGATTGAGGCTGATACATTGAATATGAGTCACCATGAAAGGGCACCTTGGGTCTTTCCATCACTAAATCGCGGATAAATTCCCGGCGAGTATAAGCGTTTGAATTCCAATTTAATCCCGCGTTAATTATGTTTTAGATCTCCCTTCGTTAAATTTGAGGATGTCTAAATCTCTGGAAATATTTGCCGCGAGAAAGATCCTCTTGTCAAACTGCGACAGAAAGTCAATGTACGAATAAAAACGCGCGAGAAATCACGTATGGAAAAAAGAAGGAAGAAAAATATTAAACAATAATTACTGTAATTGAACGTGTCGCGAAAAAGAATTGACGTTGCATCTTCTCTTCACCGAATAATGAAAACACTTTAACTTATCCGATAGTTCGAGCTACGCTTAATGATGAAAGTTTGTTTTCATTTCATGCCACGGCCGGCTCGGTTATCCTGGCTACTTCCGCGCCTAACACGACGAACACAAAGAAGGGACGATAAATTCACGCGTCCGTATCTCTTCGTAGATTGGTTCGCGAAGTAATGGCCGTAAACGTGAATATGAGAGTCGGCATCCACACGGGTCGGGTTCACTGCGGGGTTCTCGGACTGAGAAAATGGCAGTTCGATGTTTGGAGCAACGACGTGACCTTAGCCAATTACATGGAAAGTGGAGGGATACCCGGGTGAGTACAAGCAATTTTCTTCGAGATATACCGGCCCTCAACCGATTCCTCATTCTCTTCAAACCTCGCCCCGATCGACGGCAATAAATTACGTCGATAAATCCCGCACAATTTTATGCTTCTTATTACTTCTTAGTCCTCGTAAAATATAATACTTAGCATAAAAAAATTTCACCATTCTTGCGAAACTTATTTAAATAAAATATAATAATAAAAAAGTATATTCACAAAAAATATAGGACGCTAACTTTTTAAGGAAGCGTTTTTCAGAATTAAATTTCCTATAAAATGTCAAAAGTCAGGCCGGAAGGTTTGGGCCCATCCTATATAATTCCTGTTGAGAGGCAATCTCTTTGACATGGGTAACAAGTGTCGGTATTTAACGGTGCTAATATTAGATGGAAGGTATGGTGTTTCGCAGACGCGTGCACATCACGAAAGAGACCTTAGATTGCTTGGGCGGATATTACGAAGTGGAGGAAGGCCGCGGGGGCGAGAGAAACGCGTATTTGAAGGACCACAACATCAGAACCTACTTAATTGTCCCTGGAGACACCTTCAAGGACAATATAACTAGTTCGGGGATGCGAAAGAATTTTCCAGCGAATGGTAATGTGTCCAAGGAGATGAGGGTTATGGGTCACGGCTCGCAACACGGGAAACAAACTAAGTAAGAGCTTTTCAATTATTGCTGCTTAATCTCTTAACCCTTGATATATAACGTCGTACACGATACACGATCTCGTTATTTAAATTATTTATATATAATTCCCGAGTAATCCCAAAAATTATAATATGGCGAAACATTGCTCTTAATTCTGTGTAATTAAAAGATAATCATATACAATTGTTCTATCCGCGTTTTTAAATTTACAACAACTGTAAAATATCATTAATAAATTGAGAAAAATAACGTGATTAATCTGTAATAAATATTACAAAAATAGAATTATTAATATCGTGAATGAACGCCAAGTAAGTTATACATATAACGTGGTTTTATATTCGGATAATATTTGCCGTGTGTTTTAATAGATTAGGCTTTGGCGAAATCATCGAGGGCGAAAAGGATCCCGAAGATGAGGTGAATGAATATCTGATGCGAGCAATCGATGCTAGAAGCATAGATCGATTAAGATCGGAACACTGTACGCCTTTTATATTAAAGTTTCGAAGACCGGATGTCGAGGACAAGGTACTGAATTAAAAAAAAAAAAAAACGTAAAAAGATTCACCGAATTATGACATCTCGAATTATAAAAAATATATTTATAATTATACTTCATTTAATTGTATTCATTTAATCTCGCATCTTTTAATAAAATTGATTTTAATGTAAAACTATGAGAGAACTAATGATGATATTTATTATAGTTATTATTGAATTTTAAATGACAATTTTTATAAAATATTTACATTATTTTTATAGTAATATTTTAAACGCTTAGAAGAGAGTTATATTCTATTTATTTTATTTCGGATGTTTGTATTTAATTTAAGTAACATGTGCAAAATGCAAGTTATAATTACATGTTCATATTGCGTATATACAATTAAATTCAACCAATCGACGCGGTAATCGGTGCTTAAATAGAAGTCCATTTAAACTTAATTAAATTTTGGTTAATTCGCTAAACGGATATTTGGATTATCTTCGGCTTCCGCATAATTTAATCGCGCCTCGCATTCGATTTGCAGCGATGTTTTACATTTTCGCGTTTGAAAGAAAAAGTTTCGAATGAATTGTTCACGATGAGAAACCCACAGTTCAAACAAATGCAAACGCGTTAGCTATAAATACTCGAGGGTACAAATGAAAACAATGCGGGATATTGCAATTGTTTTAATTACCTGTTGCAGTACTCGCGCGAGAGGGACAGAATGCTCTCCGCTTATTTCGTGTGCTCCGGTTTCGTCTACATGGTCGTTGTGGTCGCAATAGCCATCACCCTCGCCGGGTAAATACACGTGGTCAATAAATCCTACCTTCTACAGAGCCGTATACACGCGCGTATACCTTTACTACACTCCCAATCAACCATCTGTACACAGTCTGCTCACGCATGCTTCACGTTAGTCTGGAATTGTTCGTTGCACTAATTGTAGTAATCACTACAATAACCGTGGTTGACATCTCGAAGAATATATAACAATATAAAATATGAATGCGTATGCAAAATATATTCTGTACCTTCAAGTTAAAATTGTTATTGAACAATTAGATTTGTATCACAATTTTACGTTAGATTAAAGTTTTATTAAAGGCTTAATAAAGATTAAAAGTTTTATTCTATTCAGCGATTCGTATATTACCTCACGCTTTTGATCTGAAAATTATTATTTTATGCTTGAGATGAGAAAATCAAATCTTTATGTTTTCGATCTCTATTCTAAATAAATATATATATTTCACGAAATACCTGCTTCAACAGCTGAATATTATTATGTAATTTTGCAAGTCAAAATTTTATTCCTATTTTTAATTTCAAATTTCTTATGTTTTGAATTTCCAATTTTGTGGATTCTAGAGGATTTCGATAGATTTATTTCATATATATAAATTGATTTTAAGTTTCTATTTTCTACTTCAAATAAACAATAAATATCAATAGTGATAAATATTTTTGAAAAAAATTACCCAATAATTTAATTTATATAAATTTGATAGTATAACTTACACGACAATTAGAGTCTCTCGCATAAGAAAAATCGCGCCAAAAGTGTCTTTTATTTTTGTAGGAGCGTATACTTTTACGTCTGCACCGCGCTTAGCATACTGGTGATAGCCTTGATCAATGCCGTCTTATTAGCGGAAAAGAACGAGGTAAGCTCATTTGAAATATGTAAAACTTTCCACGATATCTTTCGAAAATTGCGAAAACCTTGCATAAAAATTATTTCTTCTCTCAATTATGCCGAAACACATCACATATATATATATATATATATATATATATATATATATCTCTTAATATATA
>JBCEZX010000005.1:4089206-4113059 GCA_039654345.1 Cataglyphis cursor | reverse complement strand
CACGCACACACACACACATATATATATAAACGCGATATTTAAATCGCGCAGGTGATACATCACGTATCATCTCGGATCAATGACGAGATTATCTGGAAGAGTGCCACTTCCTCTTGACCTTGACCAAGTGGCAGGCTTCCAGGTCACTGTCAAAACACCATCGATCCCAGACATAGCCTCCCCTTCTTCTCTCGATGATCTCAACGATCATCCCCTATCTATCGGTTTTTATTAACTTTTAATTCATCAAAGATAATTGTGTTTTTTTAGAGAGTACCACAATGGGTGAGAAGCACGGCCTTACAGATTTTCGAGAATCGCATCATCGCGCAAAGTATCGCGTCTATCGTCGTCTTTCTGACTTTAATCACGGTATTGTCGCCGTTGGTAAGTGATCCGATTTGCATTTTGCAAAAACTCTATCTCTCCCTATTGTTATTTATTATTTTTATGTGTGAATTAGTCTCATATAATATTAAAGAAATGATTTGTTAAGCGATTCACGCGTACGTAGCTTCCGGCATGCGCTTCCTTTCCTCTTTTTATATTTTCATTCGATCGATCCCGCGTTGCTCTCGTTTTGGAAAACTCGTTATGCTAAAAAGTATAGCGCGACGTAAATTCGAGTTCGCCGCCGTTAAAACTTTCGACGATAAATCGCGCGCACGGATGTCGATACAACGATTAATCACAAATGCCGAATAATAGTACTGAACAAACGTTTAAATCACACGAACGGATGGAAGGATCACATCGGTCGTATGCCGGATATTACGCCTTTCAGCGATCGAACGAGATCGATTCGTTCGCGTAATAAAACAGCGGTAAATAACGGTTCGTGTCCCTTTCTCTCGCAGATCACGCTAAAAGGAAGTAAGGATTGCGCCAGCAATAACACTTCGCTCATCGCTGCGGAATGGCGGGAAAATTCCACCGTACAGAGAATACCGAAAAACAGCATATGTGACTATATCCTTTTTGGCGACGTAAGTGCAATATAAATCGGCGGAAGCCAAGACACTTGATATTCCGCAAAGTCATATAATTTTTCAAATAATTTTAAGAGATTAACGTTCTTTCCTTTTAATTGTCAAAAAAAATATAAGATTAACGAATACGATCATCTTTTAATAACGAAATTTTAATTTAATTTTAATATAATTGATGTAAATTTTTTTTATTTAAAGAATAGAGTTTTAGAGATTAGGATAATATGATTAAAAATAGAAAGCGCTCTCTGTAACCTTAAAAAAAAAAAAAAAAAAAGAAAAAAAGGGAAAAAAGAAAAAAAAATTTTCAATAAAAATATCATTTAAAGAACAATTTTGACGAAATGGCGAGATAAAACGCGACTAAATATATTTCGCAATTATCAATGATTGCAGCTGTTTCCGGTTCTGGTGATGCTCGTGATGGTAACATGCGCGGTGTACCAGATCCTAACGCTGGTCTTTAAAATAACTGTATTAAGCATCGTTGTAACTTTTTATCTCGGGGTCAGCATTAACCAGCCACTAAACGAGGCCAACGTCGAACCAGCTGGAAGATGGTTGGCGAGTGTTTTGGTGGTTTTCTTCATGGCCTTCTTAGTGGCACACTCTCAACACACGGAGGCGACTTACAGGTTCGACACATTCTAACACGTTTTCCTCATCGTTACAGAACAATGGCTCCGAAACTTAAGCAAAGTCAGCTCGTAGATATATCTCGATGCTGTACGCTATTAGCTTTTAAGGCCCTTGTGAAATTTCCCACGAGAAGCTTCGTGGAAATGATGGTCGCGACAATTCTCTGATGAATTGAATCCCGTGGAATAATTTCATAGTCGAGACAAGAAACCACGTATTAGAGAGAATAAACTTATTCGCGAAATATTTCACGAATATATATTGATGTATATAATTGTATAAAACAGAATTTAATATGAACATCTACAATAAATTAAGAATTCTTGATATATTAAAAAACATGTAACATTTTGTTACAAATCAAAAATTCTAAGCCCGATCTATGCAACGCATGAAACATTCCGTATAATTCAAGAACGTAAATACCGAGTTTGGCTGGAAAGAATGACAAAGTTTTCGGTATGAAAATTAATATATACTGCGCATCGATATAGATTAGACTTCCTGTGGAAGCTGCAAGCGACCGAGGAGAAGGAAGAAATGGAACACTTGAAAGCCTACAATCAGAAACTACTCGCGAACATACTTCCGGAACACGTGGCCGCCCACTTTCTGTCTACTGTCAATTCAGACGTAAGCACGACGCAAAAAACTTCAAAGAAAATTTTCGTGTACTCAGTTTCTCAAATACACCGTTAAAATACGATATATAATTGCTATTATAATTTTCTAATTTATATACTTACACACACACACATACAAACACACATTTTATTATATATTACATCTTTCTGATTTGAATAAAACATAGTTTCATGATTTTCATTCTGTACGTTCGATCTAATTGCTGGGCAATTCTTTTGTAGTCCGCATAACAAGTAGCGTGCTTGAAATACAATAGATATAAAAAAAGAATATTTACAATATGCATTCTGACATTTCCTAACGAGGTTAAGCGATTATAGATTAAACAGTAATTTACATCTGAAGGATAGCTGTACATAAAATAATATCTTGAAGTTTATCCTAATAAAATTAACTGGCCCTTCAACCCTCTTGCAAGAATCTTGTATCAGCAGTTTTATAAAAGTATGACAATTTGTTCCTTTGCTTCTCTTCTATTTTTTCCTGTTTAAATTAATCTAATTAAAGTAATTAAGCAAATTAATTACATCCTAATTAGATGTTATAATCGTCTAAAGGGACACTAAGGATTTATTCCGATATTGCGCATATTTATGAGTCATTGCCAGAATTTTAAAATTTAATCCTAGTTTTGCAGATTAATTAAGAGTCTTAATTTGTGTATGGGAACTAATATGAGAGCGAATTTCAACAGTATTATATTTACCATTTGCCTAATTTGTCGTGTCTCGCGACAAAAGCAATTCTAAATTTAATCCATCAAGTTAAATTTAAATGTAAATTTCAATGTGTTTGTGAAATTGAATCTTGATTTATCTTCGTACAAAATTAAAACACATTAAAGCAAAAATCGTAAAAAAGTATTACCGAAGATTTAAAATTATTAATATAATTGTTGTTAGAACTCAAAATTATTATATCTTTAATAATACAGTTAATAAATTCCTATAAAAAAGATCTTCTCATTTTTTTATTTGATCCAAAAGAAAAATTATTTAAATAGCAGCACACATACAAAATTTGTCAATTATTTCGCAGGAATTGTACCACGAACAATGCGACTTTGTATGCATTATGTTCGCCTCGATTCCAAACTTTTCGGAGTTCTACGTTGAGCTCGAAGCGAATAATGAGGGTGTAGAATGCCTCAGGCTTCTCAACGAGATCATCGCTGACTTTGACGAGTTACTCGCCGAGGAACAATTCAAGTACATCGAGAAAATCAAGAGCACGGGAGCCACGTACATGGCTGCTTCGGGTAAGTCTCGCGAATTTTTTAGCGGCATCGATATAATCAATGAGGCTTTAATTCGCTCCCCCAAAGGCCGCGTTCCCCAACCATTGGCTTTTCCCCTTAAAAAAAAAAAAAAAAAAAAAAAAAAAAAAAAAAAAAAATACAGCGTGCGCTATTAATAGCTATATTAATCGAATATAAATAAACTTGCAATAATAACATAGCAAAAATTTGCAAAAATATATAATCTTCACATTTTTTCTGTGTAACTAATCTTTGATAATTATATATTCGATATCTCGAACGTATTCTTATAATGCATGTTCACGTTAAAAAATTGCCATTTTTATTTCAGTAGAGTTTTACATATTGCACGAAAATAAATCTAATTTTCCACCCTCACATACCGCGGGCTTGCTAATCAAATTACAATGAACATAGCAATCAGGATGCCGTCGCGTCAAGTTAACCTTTGTCTCTTTCTCTCTCTGTTGCATCAGGCTTAACGAAAAACACCTGCGACATGCGGGATTTTAAGCACGTAGTTGCTATGGCGGATTACGCTCTGAGGATCCGCGAGCAGCTGGCCTATGTCAATGAACATAGCTTTAATAACTTCCGCATGCGTGTGGGCATCAACATCGGACCGGTAATGTCGAAAAACGTGAAATTGCAATTTTTCATCGCACGCTGTGCCATTATTCCCTTCGTAAACAATTCGTACATTACAACGAAAATACATCACTTGAGAATCCGAAGACATATCAAAAATTTATAATGACAATTCGTCAAAATTGTATTTTACTTTAATTTTAAATCGAGAAAATAGTAGGTTAATATAACAGTTAAAAATACTAATTCCACGACAAATTTTAACAATTTGCAAAAAAAAAATAAATTTTATATAAATTTTAATTCCTTTATTTTAAGGATGGCTCGATTTAAATCTCTATATGCGCAGTATTCTGTCACGTAGTATATGTTTGTTATTTCATACTCGAACTCATACTCAGTTGCAAAAAGATGTCGAGAAAATTGTTTACGGATTCTCAAGGAGAGACTTAATGCGCGACGCGTAAATTACGCAGGTGGTCGCCGGCGTGATCGGTGCCAGAAAGCCGCAGTACGATATCTGGGGCAATGCCGTTAATGTGGCCTCCCGAATGGATTCGACGGGCGTGTTGGACGGGATTCAAGTCACCCAGGAGGTGCGCGATATTCTGATCGCCAAAGGATATCCGCTCACCTGCCGCGGGACGATCCAGGTCAAAGGGAAAGGTAGTATGATAACTTACTTCCTGGACGGACCGAAAGACACGAAGCCCAATCAGGTGGATGTCACCAAGACGAATTCCAACAACAACGACGCGATAAACAAAACAGCAGCCAACAATAACAGCAACAGCAACAACAACGGGGCCGTCTGATTGGTACTATTATTTATAAACATCAACAATTAAAGAGTTAATGTTAGAGTTTGAACCTGAAATCTATTTTTTCTCTTCTAAAATTAAATGAAATTTATTAATTTATAATCGACATTCGATAAACAAAAACAGGAATATATAACAAATTTTATCTCGTATATTTAATATCTTTTCTATACAAAAAAATTAATAAAATAATATTGAAATTATAACATAACATGTTATAAATTTATAAAAAAAAAGTTCTTTGATGTTGTTTCATAACTTGGGAAATATTTATTTCTATCCTCGTATTTTCGATTTGTCGAATACGCACGATGCACGTTCGATGCAATTACATTATCACACGATCGATAAACTCATGATGAATCTGGATTTGCGAAGAGAAACGGAACGCGCGCAAAAAGAGATTATTATCTCAGGCGAAACACTAACAATCCACAGTAATATACAAACACAAATATCTACTTGAAATATTTTACAAATTGCTGTCAGAATACCCGAGAATATCATATTTTATTACGCTCGCCTCGCAACTTTGCATTCTTTTATAATATACATATATGTCAATCATGTTTGAAAGTATACCATTATCCGTTCTCATTAATGTATGCACAATCTAAAGTTAAGCAAAAAAATGTGGAAAGAAAAAAGCACGGTATTCAATATTTTATTTAAATCGACATTGCTTTACAAAAAATATAAAGCCTTCTAATTTAAAAATAAACAAAACTACTTTATTATCTTATTCTCGAAGTTTAAGTAGCTTCAAGTCAGTAGCTTATGTTGAAATATTAAAATATTTTTAATATATATTAATATTTCGATATTTTAATATATATTTTAATAAATTAATAAATTTTTTATTTAATTCGATGGTATCTGCACATTTCTTTCTTCAAAAATTTAATATATTTGTTTCGTTCAACAAAAATGCTAAAAAATAACAAGTTTCTGCAGAAACAGCTTTGTTATTATTAATCTACTGATTCGCATTTTTTCCGGATGATATATGTATTTTGATTTATTATTTAACATTTGTGCAGCGTGAAAGATTTTATCCGCTGTGCATATTGCGCAACAATATCCTGTTAATGTAAAGTTGCTACTATGTCAAGCTATACCAATAGATTCGCCACGAGAATGAAGTACCTCCATAGTTAGAGGATTGTTATATAACACTCTCAACCACATCGCATCGGGCAAATATGCGTGTATTACTGAGGACACATGCGCAATCAGTTACACAACATACGTGATGGATGTTTTGTGCAAAATCTCGTTTATCGCGACAATTTTTTAGGAATATTTCATATACTAACAGCCATGCACAAGATTTGTCCACATAAAATGATGTGTAATAAACTGAGTCGATTAAGTAAGCGCGCTTTAGATGGTTCGAAAAATTAAGCAAAATGATTGCAAATTCGATAGTAAAATATTTAACGCGTGATTATATAATAATCAAAATATTTAAAATTTTATAAGTCTGTGAAATGCGAATATATATTTAGATTATTAATATATATTTAAAAACTAATTACTATGGAGATATAGAAAGTAGCAAAATTAATTTTTCAAGTGTAATTTTCAACTCTTATAAAAATTATCGAAGATTCAATTAACGAGTTGTGTGCAGTAAAAAATTAAAAATTTCACCAAGCGCGGTATCACCGTCGCATTATGTAAATATTTGAAATTAAAAATTTGCATGAAAGACTTCTATAGATATATATCTTTCGTAACCTCTAACTTATAATTAATAATTTTGTAATTAATAACTTATAATTAATAATATATAAATTATCTGTACATAATATAAAATCGTCTCTAGCTTGATCGTTAATAAATCGATAATGTCGACAGGTGGGAATGCTTGAGCAAGAATTCGCGACGGACGACGTGTCACATCGACGATAGAGAAAGTACCAATTATTTGATTCCTGTGTTATTTAAGACTTCATCCTTGTGCTGGAGCCCAAAAAACGACCGCGTAATCTCTAAAGCGCGTGTGCACAAATTGGAGTCGTCGAATGCCGTCCGTAAACGACGTCAATCGACTTCTAACACACATAAATGGAAAAATTGCGCCTCTAGTTTTAAGTCTCAAGGTAAACAAAGCGCGATCGATTCTCGCGAAAGTAATTCCCGGTATTTCGGTGCGGATTTCAAAGCGAGTTATGCTTAGTCATTCCAAAATTAATTATATTAAAAGAATTATGTAATCGTGAAGATCAAAATATTTCAAGTAATAAATAAAATCTCAAAATTAAAATACTTTTTGCAAATACTCGATAACAAATATCTGTCCAAAAATTGAATGCAACACTTATTTCTTTTTGTACATTACAAAAAAAAAAAAAAAACTATTTAATTTTTGTACGCTTAAAAATACTTCAGGAATAAAGAATCAGAACAGAAAAATGTAACGATATTTTAATGACACAACTATTTTTTATAAGCTATAAAGGTAATCAGCATTTTTACTGGTGTGTTTGATTCGTCTTGCGTAATTTCACCGAAAATCTATATCTGTTTCAAATACAGCTATTTAACAGCTGATAAATTGAAGTTAAATGTGTACCGAAATGTCAGACGTTATCAAGATAAGCTGGAAGTGACAAGTTGTTCTCTTCCCAGAGCTACATCGTACTTAAACTTCAATAATGCCTACAGTGTATGTGATTGTGTATTAGAAGTCTTCTGTTCTCTTCAAACGATAATCTATAAAATTAATAAACGAGTGATATCGCAAGGATTATTTTTACGGTAATCGGTGTTTGGATAAAAGATATATCGTCAGAAACGTCTCTCGAGAAACGTCTCACTTCTCTAGAAAATTTCTTTCGAGGATGAGCATATATGATGCTAATTAAATAAAGTATTATGTAGAAACAATTTTTTCAATTTATGTATAAAGTTAAATATACAATATACACATAAATTCATATCTGATCAGATTTTCAAACATTCTCGCGTATTATTTTTATATTTGGTTCCCTATAAAACTAAAACAAACTAAGGTTTTTAATTTTATAATACATTAAATTCTCATATATTTTGAGATAAATTAAATTATGTTTTATATATGTATTTTATATTTGTATTTCAAGCAGATAAATATTTTTCATAACTTGTTAATATACTTTTTGAGACACGAGAAATTTGTAATAATTATAATAATAATAATTTTAATGTGAAGAAATTTATTCTCTTACAACAATAAGAACGCCAATATTAACAATAAGAACGCCAACATCCTCGAAGAAATAAACACGCATAATATATACTTATGGATTTAGTATAGTTGAAAACTTGGGGCAATAATATGTTTAATCTTACATAGCAATTAAAAATTGCTACAAATAATTCTTATGACATCCAATATATAGCTAATTTTCTGAGAGATAATTCTAATGAATTATATTATTCTAAGAGAGAAAACACACATTTTTTCATTGGATTCAACATGTTATTGACCCAAATACTTCATTTATGAAATGTGATTTGTAGATAGTAATTTGATTATTTTTAATAATTTCTGAATTAATTGCGATATTATATATATATATATATATATATATATATATATATATATATTAATTTCTTTGACGTGTCTGGCAAGTTGAACATTTTGACACAAATTTTTGTGTTATTCTAGTCAATGAAAAGTCTCCCATAAATATATATACGTGTATGTAAACATGTCAAAAACAAATCGAAAAAGATTAAGTCTAATACAACGAAACCGTGGATGGACAAACCTCATATATGTACATATATGTAGTTTGCTTTAACAAGAAGGGGACCACGGCAATCTAATTGAATGTATTTATGTATATGTATCATGATTGAATTGTAGCCACCTTTAAAAATGTGAGAATATTATTTTTATTTTGTATTCGTGTGTTTACTCTCTTTATAATTATGTGAGTTGATATGATTAAGTAAGAGAAAGCCCAACATTTCTCAATATAGAGAATTCATTAAAAAATTAATGCCCTAAAGAAAATTCTTAACAAAAATTATAATATATAATGTAAAAATTAATTAATTTAAAAATCGCTACAAATTATTAACTTTTTGTATTTTAATTATCGAAAAATTTTCCTTTTATATTAAATAACCAAGAATTATATTTTAGTAATATAATTAATTTTTATTGAAATATGTAAGACAGAATATATAAAATCCAAAATAAAAAATTATAAATTACATCATTCATTCAAATCAAAGATTTATAAGAATATAAAAATATAATACTATTAAGAAATAAAAACTATTAAAAAATAAAATTACAAAAAAATTCTATTTTTGTTTTATTTGTTTTATGATTAGAAAATGTACTAAAAAAGCGATTTGTAGATTATATATATGATTTTTTGTTATAAATTTGCGGATATCAATTTATTTATTATAAAATCACTTATAAAATTTTTTATCGCATATATACATATATCATAAAGCGACACCATTTCCTAATAATAAAAGCTTTAAATAGTCCTCTTTGCCCGTCCGTACATAAAACTCTACCTTGAGTTCAAGATTTTAAAGGACTTCTAGCTCCTAAAAGTAAATTCATATAATTAAAAGAGTGTACTCGAAATGTAAGAAGAAACATCGGACGAATGATTTTCTACACTAATCAATTTTCCAACAGAAATTTAATAAAATTGTTATTGTGGCCTCGACCAACCGATGAATATATTCTTTTTTTCTTTTATCGATCTCAACGCTCTAGAAAAGAATATCCAGATATTGCATCTAATTCCATTATTGTTCTGTAAGAAAAACTACAAAAATAAACATCGAAAAGGATTAATTAATTTTGCAAAACCTTTTTGCGTTATATAATTAGATAAAAAATTATCAGACTTTTTATATAAAGAGATTACAATATTATTGAAAATAAATGAAAAACGAGGAGAAATGAGAAATAATTTTCACAAGAGTAAAAAAACTGGAAAAAAAAAGTAAATACAAAATAAATAAATACAAAAAGTAAATATAAAAATCAAGCTATTTACTTTTCCTCGAAAACAAAAAATAGAAAAAAAAAATCGCGATTTAATCGATAAACGAAGCAATATTGAGATTGCGAAGAGATGGAAAACTAACAATAAGTATTTCATAAAATCTACCGACGAAGTAAAAGTAAATGCAATTTGATAGAATCAACATTTTAGATGCTCAAAAGATGATGTTAAATTTATTTATGATTAAAAAACAGCAAAGTAAATTTTTTTTTTTATTTACAACATCTGAAAATTGGATTCATCAATACGATATCGAAATTATTATATCGCAATCTTTTGAGGAAAAATTTTGTGTAGAAACAATCAATCGTCCGAAATGCGAATTTGATGGGAACGTCGACATTCTGAAATATTCAACGTCTAATACATTCGATACATAGGCTTGTAAATATGTATGTATGTATGTACATGAGACGCTTGAGAGCATATGTGTACAAACTCGGTCAAAATGTATACATAGATGTTAATTACGTTGATGTGTATTTATCGGCGCGGCACGAGCTCGATCTTCTCGATCAAAAAACATACATATCGATCTTCTGTGCGCCTAAGCAATCCTTTCCGAATGATAAGAAAAAAAAAAGAATTATATTTGTTATAGACACACCAGTAGAGCACGTAAAAAAGATATTTTGACAAGTCTAATTAACTTAATTGAACAATTGAAAAAGTGTCGTGTTTAACGTACACATAATTCAACTAACTTGTTAAATAAGATATTATATGTGAAAAAAGTACGATGTCAGATCACGTTGAATTGAAATTAAATTGCTAATTTTTGCGATAGAATTATATGTGCTGCGGCAAACTTACGACTCGATCAGATTAATCGCCGAACGATCGATTGATCGATGATAATATACAAATAAGCATCATCAAGTTTACGCTTTTGTGAGAATTCCAGTCGCGCTGGCAGGTCCAGCTAATATTGAATGTTGATTGACAAATTGTAAGCGACAAAGCTAATCATGTAACGGTGCGATTGTTAAAGTAAAAGTATGCAATCAAATTATACTAACTGATAAACGACGGATCACTTGTGCTAAGATCTTCCTTCTATGCATCTCAAGTATCGAAACACATACATGCTTATATCACAATTTCGAATATTTTGCTTAAATATATGTATAGTAAAATTTAAAAAATTGATACTAAAATATGTATAGTAAAATTTAAAAAATTGATTATATAGTATCGAATTAATTTTACTTTTAAACAAAATTATATTTTAAAATAAATTGTATTTTAGAATATTAATATTAATATTTTTTAATCATCGAAGTTGTTTCGAATATTTCCCGTGAAGTATTACTTGTCATCATTACAACGTCGATCAATACGCACATGTTCTTGTTAATAATTTCTCGTTAAGTTCCACGTCCAAAAGCATCGAGGCAACATCGTAGCACAAATGATCCATGTTAACTCGAACTTATTGTGCACCGCATTATATCGAAGTAAGCTCTTACGTCACAAGTCCATTTACTACATGTTACAATCTAGGAGCCTATTAGCGTCAAAAATTAATTGTCCAAATATAATGATGATAGCTGTTGATCCTGTCGACGAGAATTACATTTCATTGTACAAATATTTTTTTAAATGTCTAAAACTTGATGAAGTGATTTATCTTTTTTTAAAGGAAACAATTCATATTTTAAAGAAAGAAATCTCAAAAAAATTAATAGACGCTACAATTTTTTTTTCCATAGACAAATAGGGATGTAAATGACAAATTTAATGGCTCGTCGACAGTATGTTAACAGCTGTTAAAATTAGTATGATAAGAAGTATATCGTAAGAATTTGCTGATGGAATGTGCTGATCGATATATTGGAACAAGTTTCCTTAAGCAGAGAGCGTGTCCCCATCCAAACTTCCGCATAACGTTTCTTGCCTACGACAGTGAAACGCGGAAACTTCGTCAACGACGTCGATAGAATGTCGCGTCGGTCTTATAGTCAATATGTAATAATACAGATCGATTATGAGAGTCTACTATAAAAAAGTCGAAAATGCATGAGAAATAGGATGAGAAGTGAAGACTATTTATTATCCAAGAATAATGTTGATGTAATTTCGATGGCCTAAAGTTCAGTCTTTACTGAAAACACACATCTATATCATTAGCTACAATCGCGCGCCGTGATTAATACACACTGATGATATAAAATAAATTTTTAGTAAAACTAAATTGCTCAATTTTTCACTCCTTTCCATATTACAGCTTTCTTCGAAAAGAAAAAATAATTAAATTCAGATATAATAATATATATAGTTTTATCCACAAATTATTTGATCTATAATCTCGATCAAGATTTATAAAAAGATCAAGATATGTATAATTTTTATATAATTTATTGCATCGTCTTAATATGATACTTATTATCTCAATATTTTCAGTCTTACGATTTGTTCAATTCAATCGGAGAAAAAACAAAGCAAAATGAAGAAAAAAAAGATGACTCGAGTAAATCTTCTTTGTGTTTCATAAAAATTGCAATAAAAATGACACAACACAAACTAGTTTAGTCCTTCCAGTTAACTCATTTAACGAGGGAACCGGTTTCATATAGATCCAGACCTATTTCTTCTGAATATTTCATCATTATTTGATGAATAGTTCAGAGTGCAACAGAATAGTTCAAACGAATAGTTTAAACAACAATTAACTTATAAACTATTGGTAAGTGACACTGCGAAATATTATTTTACTAATTTTGACACATACAGCAAAAGTTTACAAATAAATCTGATGTAATATATATATATATATATATATATATAAAAGTTTATTATATTATAACTTGTTATAATTTAACAAAGAAAAAAAAATTAAATGTTAAAAAATTGATAGCTATTCAATCCTAATGTTTAAATAAAACAAAAGTTTTAAAATGCAATTTTTTATATCTTTTAATTACGCTTATTATATTTAATTTAGAAAACCAACTAAATTATTAAAGGAATATCTATATACAAAAAAAAATAGATCAAGTTTTATAATAATCTGTAGCGTTCAATGATAATATCGTTATAAATTCAAGCAGCAATATGCTTGACTGTTTCAAATTTCCCACGGAAACCGAAGTCTAAATCGATACTTTGCATCAGTGCCAACAAGTGCCAACCACACGCAAAATTCAATACAAAGTAGCGTTTCCAGAAAAAGTATCTCTCTGCCCGAAATTCGAAATCCAAATAATTAATCTAGAGAAAATCATTAAAACTAAAAATACTTTTTGACAAAAAATTTTTCAAAATTAATTTCTCTTGATTTTCTCGCACCGCGAGATGTCGCCGAGCTCATTTTAATGACTCAAAGAATGGCCAACCTGACGAGAGCTGAGTTGACTGCAGTCAGGTATAAGATACCGCCGTGAACACTCGAAAAAACACGTGGTTGCCTGCGGATATACTTGTGCTGATAATATTTCGGCGCAAAGTGCACGTGTCACTGGTGCAGTATCCGGCACATGATACCATCTCGTACGTCACTGGCCGAATTATCTTGCGATTGTGTAATATTGTGTCAAGACCCGAGAGCCCGATTATGTAAATTCGTCTTCAATAAGGCGACCCAACGGACAAGAGAACACCAGTTGTATAAGGGTGGACGTGCACAGCTTGCCGGTTTTACATCAGTTTCAAGTACGTTCACGCGCCAAAATACGTGTGTTGCATAATATTATTTCGAATCATATCTCGCGGACGAACGATATCTCGCGCCAATTGTGCATACAGTGTCAGGAATCTCGAATAATCGAATAGCAGCTTTTTATCGATATATGTATCTATGAAAAAAAAAAGTAATATTAGAATAAGCTCAGTAAAAAAAAATATTTCTTATATAATATGATAATAAGTTTATTTTTATTAAAAAGTTCAATTTGTTTTACTTAAAGAAGCTTATGAATGAATCAAAAGTATAAATTTTTTTTATGATATAAACTTATATTAATCAAATGTGTAAATAATGTGTAATCAAACGTGACTATCAAATACGATATTTTTAATATTAAACTTGAAATTTATGTAACTAGCATTAATCGAACAAATTGTTATCTTTATTTTGTAATAATTATATTATATTTTAAATCTTTTTAATTTATAAATTTTATTTAATTAATATTAAAACTCTATCATTGACTCATATGTATTTTTATAAACTCAACAACAACAAAAATCAGTATCTTAAAGTTATTTATCTACATTGACTTTATCGATTTTTTTTTTAATCGCATAAAATATAATTAATAAAAAATTCAAAAGATTAAAAACAATTGTCTTATATCTACACTGTTATCGATAAAATAACAAAAAAATATTTTGACGTTGAATGATTCGGATTATGCACATCTCTCATTAGAATAATCTAATCAGATGATAATCTAATGCGTCTTTAAACGCATTATCTCACGCTAATGATGTGATAAATAAATATAAATTTTTTGTTATGAAATAAATAAGCGCATATCTGCTATCACGCACACACACGCAAAATTTCTCAGTAACAATTTCATAAAATAAAGCTAAGAATCTAATTTTCACATACCTAATTATCTCATTTTTGTAAACCTATCCTATATTTAAATTATCTAAACGTCTTCTGTATTCATAAAAATTACAAAAGATATGATTACAAGCGCTCATAAAATTAACTTAAAATAGCAATAGATAAATTTTATTTTATGAAGCGTCTTAAATTTATATCGATACTGTAAATCTTCAACAAAATTACTTTTTTATTTTAATCAGCAAACTCGAACATAGTGTTTGTCATAAATTTGACCTAATGCAAAAAATGTATATAACATTTTAGCTAAATTAATAATTTTGTACTGGCAGAATATATCGCGGATAATCGATATCGTTCGTTTATTTTCGTTTAGATTGCTGCGCAAATTATCAAACATTCCAGCAATGATGTAATTAAAGAAAAAAAATAAATTTTTAGACCTCGAGTCTTAGCGCTCTAAAATTCTGCAAACGATAACGAAATAACTAAGCCGACTTAATACTAGTAAGCAATTCTCATACAGATAAATAACACCGTTTACTCATCACGGAAAGAAATAGCTCACGTAGCAAATATCAAATGACATTTTGCGGAACGTACAGTATAAAAACGGACTTCGTCAGAATAATGGATATATAAAATAGTTGAAGAGTAAAAAAAATACTCCTGTATAGAAAAGAGAGATCTCTAATTTAGAAGAATGGCGAAACCCATAATGGCTAATAGCGATACTAAAATCGATGAGGTAAGTCCACATTATTTTTGTTGATTTAATTTCCAAAATACACGTTCAATTCAATCTCGCTAACGATATAATCGATATAATCGATATAAGCAATTAACATGATACCATAAGCTCAATTAAACACAGTGTCTTGAGAAAAGTATGTAGCTGCTAAAAAGATTAGTTAGCTACTGAATCGGGTTTGTCACTTAAAGAGAAAGGCAATTATATCAGATGAAAAGCAGTTGCTTTCAAATAACGATCCATGATGTATGTTTAGCGCGTATGATGTCGTGTTTAAATATCGAGTCTTCTAAGTATTCTGTAATTTTATAATTGTTTTACAATTTCATAGAATAAAATTTTGAGAACAATTAATTATTAGTTATATTATACTAATTATTTGTTATATTATCAATAATGTTGCATATTGCAATCATTTATATATTTTTTCATTGTTAATTTTTAGATAAACTAAAAAAAGTAATATTCACAAAAAGATTATTTAATTTATTTATAACTTTGTTTAATGATAACTAGAGAGTCAGCAGATATTTTCTCTCAAATATATTTATTTCGAGCGTCTCATAAGCTTATAAAATTATAAGTTTATAAATTATTATACCAAGAATGTTATTAGTTTTCTGTGTACGTAAACGGAATTTGATAGCTATAAGATCAAAAGGTTAAAACCAGTTATCGCGATAACGAAAGCTAAACGGAAACAAAGGGTTGATATACTCTGTGTGTGATAATTCTCATCTTGACGTGTCGTAAAATGTTTCAAAATATAATTTACATATGAAAATATCTACAACATTAAATGACTTAACTCGACAATTATTCAACGTAATAAATATAATTATCGAGAAAACTAATAACGATAATATTTGTTTTGTTGATTGTAGCTCTCTGTAGACTGTAAATGTTACAGCTTCAATTTTAAATCGTAATCATATTTTCTTAATGATATTCTTTAAATTTTAGGAAAATAATCAGAATAAATCAAATAAATCAACGATTTTTTAATGTCCGATTATATTTAATATTCATTTTTTTGTAATTTCCAGGCGATACCACGGGTGGAATCTACTCACAGGAACAGAGAATGCAGAAAATTCTTTGGATGGATAAAATATACATCAGTAGAGCCGACAATGTGGCTCTACATGATGGCGTTCATGTTTACATCAGTCGTTGAGCAAGACTTCTTTAGACATAAAGCATGCCGTGTGGATCACGGATATTCGGAAGAAATCTGCTCGAAGTTAAACGATGACAATAATAAGGCGATAAAGACCGAAGTGCAGGTGAAAATTATTATGTACTATGAAGGGGAAAAAAAAAAAAAAAAAAAAAAATGCAGAAAAGGAAAAAAATGTGATTGTTAAAGTATCGAAACAATAGTAATGACGACGAATTGTCGAATTCGACTAATAGCAAATCGCGTACAAATATTCAACTTTGTAATTGTCTTGATAACGCGATATTTATAAATGTGTGTGATTATCTTATCTGCTTATTGATCGAAGATAAACGGCAGATGAAAACGGAATTGTTATCAAGATAATTATTAAGTTAAATATTTGTACAAGATACACACAAATACATCGTACAATGTATTTTAGTAAATCTAATAAGCTCAAGAAAAAAAAGAGCATATATTCCTTCGTATATTTTTGTTAAGTTCTTTGTTTTACTAAAACTCATTAACAGCAACGTATTACTAAAATTCATTAACAGCAAAAAATTAAATAAAACGCACACAAAAATGAAATCGAATTGCAATGAAATTAATAATGAGACTATTTGATCTCTCTAACTGCTTACGAAACTGAATGAGCAAGCAATCTTTCTGCGTATTTCTGTTTAAACTCGTATTTTTCGAATCCTCTTCACGTCACGAACTAAGAATGTCTCTCCTAACTCAGCACTTCCAATATTGAATTAATAATACACTATCACTTCTCAATTATGGTCTATTAAAAAAAATTATCTTGCAGATAACTGTCTCGGAATTTCATCAATGGAACGACATTGCCGGGCACGTGATGCCTATTATCTTGGCGATGTTCTACGGGAACTGGAGCGATCGGCGCGGACGCAAATTGCCGCTCGTCCTCGGCTTGATCGGCAAATTTATCTATTCCTTCATGGTCGTGATCAATTCTCAGATGGATACTTGGAAGCTGAATATGGTGGTGTACACGGCCACCCTACCTATGAGTTTGCTGGGCGGGGACGTTGCAATCTTCGGCAGCTGCTTCGCATATATATCGGACGTATCCTCCGTGCAACAGAGAACCCTGAGGATCACGATTCTGGATGTCATTTATCTCAGCACGATGCCATCGGGTGAGGCCCAATTCGCTCTTGAAAAAATTATCCGCTCGAAGAAAGTATAAGTCTACGTCTCCTTAAAAAAAATTTGCAAAAGATGCAAATTTTGCATTCTTTGGATTTTCACATTGTTTGGATAAGAACTGCAGGTTTACTATGAATTTTTTCTTCTTTTATATTGATGTTTATTAATGCTATTGGACGTATCTTCCGTGTAACAGAGAATCCCGATTACGATCCTGGATATCGTTCATTTTTGCACGAGATCATCGGATAAGCCTCAGTTTGCTCTTGAAAAACAAAATTATCCGCTTGGAGAAAATACGATTGTTTATATCTCCTTAAAAAACCTCGCAAAGAAATTAATGCATCCTTTAGAGTCTCACTTTGTTTGGATAAAAACTGAACATTTACTATGAAATTTTTCTCTTTTTATCTCTACGTTTACTAACGCTATTAAGCGCATCTTGCGTGTAACAGAAAATCCCGAAAATTACGATTCTAGATGTAGTTCATCTCTACAAATAATGTCGGATGAGATCCAGTTCGCTCTTGAAAAAACTTATCCGCTCGAAAAAAATATCATAATATCTGCGTCTTAAAAAAATTTTGCAAAGAATGCAAATTTTCAAGACATCTTCTGGATTCTTATATTGTTTAGATAAGAGTTGCATATTTACTATGAAATTTGCCTTGCTTTATTTCGATGTTTATTAACGCTTATCATTCATTCTTGCTCATTTTACATGTTCATAAATATATAAAACATATATATATATATATATATATATATATATATATATGTGTGTGTGTGTGTGTGTGTGTATTAAATTGTTTAACTTAATGATTGCAGTTAACTGATGAGTCATATTTCTTTTCTTTTGCAGGAGTCGCGCTTGGATCTTATGTGTTTAGTCACTTGGTCAACTCGTCCTATACGATTATGTTCATTGTAAATGCCACATTGCTTGCATTAGCGATTATATACTCGCTTGTGTGGCTTAAATGGCAAACGTCACCACGACAGCAACCCTTGTCCGGTACCAATTTACTGGTGGACTTTTTCGATATGAGACACGTCGCTACGACGATGCGAACGTTGTTGAAGTCAAGGCTCAACCACGGCAAACTCCATCTGTGGTTTCTTCTGCTCGCAATGTGCCTCTATACGTTCCAGAGAGACGAAAAGCCCAAGAGTCAGATGTATACTTCATTAATCTTCAAATGGGACGTGACAGACTTCAGTAACTTCAAAACATTCCAATCGACTCTCTTCGTGTTAGGTCAGTTGAGCGTTATGTGTCGAATTGAATTCTCGACATTTCATGAATCCTCTTATTGCAATGCATAATTCGCGATGTATTTTATTGAGAGACGCGTACAAGTGAAAGGAGAAATTTTTTATTGAAATCGACAACTTTCGCTTTCACCATAATTACAATATCTTGGTTAAAAATAATAAAGTTACAACCTTATCGCGGAAGCAATTTCCGTAAAAGTTTGATTGTTCACATAAAATATACTGTGTGTGTGAATCTTATTGTCACTGTCAATGAATATAAAATTAATCACTCTTCTTGAATGTTTTATACATATATTTGTTCTTTCTTAAATAATATAAATATTAGAAAAACAAAGGAATAAAATGCAATATATTGAAAATAACTTTGTTCCAACAGCAATGCTCATCGGAGTGCCTATAATGAGTAAATTGATAGGAATGAGGGATACATTCATCGTAGCAATTGGAGCAATAGCGCATGCAGCCGGAAGAATAGTATTTGTATTAGCGAATAGACCGGAACTATTTTACGTAGGTAAGTAATAATATTTTCTCTTTAAAAAAATTAAAATTTTAAATTATCTCCAAAAATATTATACGACTATTTATGACAATCATTCTGCAGGTGCTGCTGTTGCTGCGTTAGGTCCCGTGGTAGCACCTGTACTTAGATCCATGACTTCCAAACTTGTATCCACAGAAGAGCGAGGTACGCGTAAGAATATTTGTCGCGCTTAATTTTTTACACGTAATTTGAAACCGATTACCTGAGAGATTAGTACATCATTATATTTTCAATCTTTAAATGTGGAAAGAAATTCTTGCGTCGATGAAAGAATATTATCTTCGAAATCGGAATCTGTCAAATATCGGTTTCAATTCGATATCGCTATTTTTGACTATTTTTCTTTTCTGTGGCAAAAAAAAAATTATTGTATCATACTAATTTTTAGGAAAAGTATTCGCCATGCTCTCCGTCTGCGATAATGCGGTCCCGCTCTTTAGCGGCACTTTGTATTCTCAATTATACAACGCCACGATAAAAACTGCACCGAGTTCCTTTTATTGGTTGACGTTCGCTACACAGATTACCGTGCTTCTGCTTATCTTGTAAGTGAATTCTCTAATTTTCCTAAAGAGATATAATTTCTCAATATAATTAAAAAATTAAAAAACTAATTAAACAATTAATTAAAAAACAGCATTGTATTTCAGCCCATCTCAATAAATATACCATCTCAATAATTCAGCATCTAAATAATCTAATTTTAACGAGCTTTATTTTTTTCAGGCTCATACAATTTACATCTTGGTCTAAACACGCGACCGAACAACAGGATTACATTGATGACGAAGTTGTGGCTCCATCACTACCGAATACTTCAGAAACTAACTCTTCTAGTAATGTTACCGCGTGACGATAACCTAATCTCAATCTGCTCAAAGAGAACGTACAATAAGATGTTTGAAACTGCCATAAATATATATATATATATATAGTAACGCGTCAAAGATCATAATTTGTTAGTACGATGTTTCATCTGATCATCTTAAGAAATATGTACAAGATGCATTTCCAAGACTCAGGGTTCATTTTTTTTGTTTTTAATATGCTCAAATACGTTTATCTCTACATATCGTTATATTTCAGAGAAAATAATATCAAATTTCAGATCTTAAAGCCTTGTAATAAAGGATGTATTTTAGAATTACTCAATTACATATCTATTCGTATGTAGTAAAATATTAGTATAAGTAGAATATTTTAAGCGCATAAAAAAATTAATATTTTAATAAAATATAAACTATATACATAAATATAGAAAATAATATGCACAATGAAAATATTTATATTTTTTTAAGAGAGAAAAATATTAGAGTATTTTTTTATGCGGAAATTGTATATATATCTTTTTTATATATAAGTTGTATACATGTACAACTTATAAAATAATGTTGCATATATAATAATGTTATATTTAAAGTAATTCTGATTGTAAAAACTTCATTGTGTTAAATTTTATTGTGCAGATTCTTGTTTGCATAAACTAAAGTTTTTTTAAACTCTGTGTAATTGCATTAATATAATTTATATGAATTCGAATGAATTGCTAATATAATAGTATTATTTTATTAAGTTTTTAACATTAGATTTTATTAGAAGTAATATATTATTAGATTATATTTTCTGCATTTGTAAAACAAATTTCTATTGCTTCAAACGTTGAGTAAACGATACAAAATATTTTTTATATTGTTGACCTTTCATTTATCGAAAATAAAAAAATAAAAAAACAAATTGTATGCAGATTTCATTATCTAATAATGATTAATCACAACGGCAACTTCCTTTTATCCTTAAAGCCGTTTTATAATTAGATGAATCATACAATGAGATCGTGATTAAAAATTACGTAATAAATATTCATTAACATCGTGATGACGCATATGCGCAAATAAAAAGCATTAGTAAGAACAATATTGCTGTTTAAGATCAAAGTCGACATAGTTGAAAAAAACAGCACTAAGATTTTTTTCAAACGTTTCAAACTGCTTCTTATATACATATATGTATGTAAGATGACCTAATACTTATTTTCAAATATTGTGCAATAAAATTGAAAGTAATATTCTCCAATCAATAACCTATTAGTTACCATTGATTTGTTGCAATTTTTCGATTATCGAGAGACAATATTTCATCAATTAAATAAATTTGTATTAAATTCCTGTTAAGTTTAAGTTCTCTCATTTATAATTATTTGAGAGCGATTATCGATTTACAATTCAATTTTGACATTTGTTATCATATTTCTCTCTCCATGAAACTTTCAAAATGTTTGCTAAAATGAAATTATCGTCAAGAAGTTTATTATTAATACAAACAGCAGTGAAGCGGGATTTCTTTTCAAAGTTGCGGTTCATATCTACACTATGTTTAAGAGGATTCTAGGAAACCTGTGATATTCATTAGCATTCAACATGTGTAAACAGCAAGCATGTCAAGGACTGTTGAGTAATTGTTGCTCAGCATTTTCGGTACATAAAGTATTGTCCTCCGGACATTAATTTCTAAAAAAAAAAAAAATTACAATTCCAATCACTAAGAATAAAAAAATATTCGCTGAATCATGAAGCTTCTTCTTGCGTTCGTCTATCAATACCTTGGCTATATGCATCCTATGTGTTATAACATAAAAAAATCATCAAAATAAAACGCGACATATTTATGCACAGCAATATCAACATCAACTTTCTCGAGTTTCACAACTACAAGCGATATGAAATCGATTCTTTTTTTTAAGGTCACTCGCAAAAATTATTTACATGCTATTAATCGTATTTAAATGAAATACCATAAAAAAAATATATCTATTTAATTACGTGATCTAACATCATCGTGTATAGAAATGTAGATTGACGTCTTCCTTTCATGATCTATTTACTAACGTAAATCAATGTATATCTCTATAATGAACGTTGTGAATACTGTATACAGTACTGGTATGAATGAAAACGAACATCTGGTTGGTTCCTTGAACAGGAACTTCCTTAGATATGCACGATATGCGGGCGATATCACTTCCCACGTATCCTGACCCAAATATCCACCTCTCATAATCCACCAGTATAAAAAGTCTGCTAACATTTAAAGATGCGTACTTCACTGTTCGCTTCCAGCATCGCTTCGTCAAAGAACATCGAGATCTCCAATATCATGGTAACAATATATACGAAGAATATTAGTAATCACACGATAAGGTACGCCTTGTTGATAAAAAAAACTTTGCTAAAAATAAGCTAAAAAGAAAAGATACAAATAATATGATTTATACAAGATACTTCGTTAAAAATCGAAACATTTTTCTTTACTAATCTCACATATTTATTAAAATATTAATAAAATATGTATCAAAACAAAAACTTAATTTTATTAACGTATATCACGTGTGCAAAATATATTATTAATAAGTTTAAATTTTAATAACCAGAGTAACATGTAAAATTTTAAAAAATGTTAAATATATCAAAATTTTTTAAAATTAACTTTTCAAAAATATACATATGTTTATATAATACGTGTTATAGTATATCCAGTATAACTTTCATATTATAATTGGTAGTTTCTTTCTCGATTTCTTGATCTATTGACTTTATTAATACGGGTTTTACGCGCGAACATGGAAAATCAGTGTTGTGACGATCGTACAACAGCATGAATAATAAAGTTGAACGATACATTACTTAAATTGCTAACTCCATTGTTGATCGTTCGCTTCCGTTGAACTAACTTACGAATTAGATAAGATCTCTCGATTTTCTCTTTCCGGGTACACAGTCGATTCCAACTTAAATTGCACACTGACGATTTCTGCATTCGAAAACGAGCAGCTGATTCTACATTCTTGCCACGAAGACTTATTGATTTATCGGTGATCGGATTACGCAAAAAAGAATGTATATCTTGAACAATTGTATATCTTGTTATTTTTAATCGAATTATTTTGCATTCTCGCGCGAAAATGTAATCTAAAAAAAAAGTATTGCATAATGATCGCAATTTATGATCGAAGCAGTATTCGACGATCGTTTTTCGTCAAATGTATTTGTCTTTTAACCGGCAAGAAAATAAAACAGCAACCTTAAAATCTTCAATGACGCCTATTTAAATGGAAAATGACTATCGTTATAGAATTATTCAAAAAACAAATACAAAATAAAATTACGATGTGATCGATTTCCTTTGCTTCACAATCCAAATGTCAAACACACATTTATGTGGCACACAAAATATTTTGACAAAAACAGATCTATCATTATATGTGACGTGGCATCACATATAATCAATAAATTTTGCTTTACACTCCAAGTCACATACACATATTTATATTTATATTGCACATAAACTATATTTTTGAATCTATCATCCCGAGTAAAGAACTGTCGACCCATGATTATAATTAATGATCGTGGATTTGCAGTGACAGTTGATATATTCATAATAAATCTTCACTCAA